>CM035412.1:100739646-100742146 GCA_020310875.1 Ceratopteris richardii
AACCAATGACCAGAGAAGGGCCTTTAGGGAATGGAATGAAAGAGACAAGAGGGTTATCTTTATTCTTTCCCAACACATTAGCAATAGCATGATCGGCCATATCCAAGACTTGGATTCAAGCATGAAGGTATGGGAGACACTTGAAAGGCTTTATTCAACAAGCACCAAAGCAAGGAAGATCCAACTCAAGAATGAGCTCAACAACCTTAGGAAGAGCTCAGGGAGTAGCATAAATGACTACATACTTAAGGTCAAGGAGTTATCAGATGCATTGGGATCCATTGGAAGCCACATAGACGATGACGATCTTGTGGCTTATACTCTCAATGGTTTGAGAAATGATGAGAAGTGGAAACCCTTTACCACTTCAGTTTATGTAAGGGATAATCTTCCCGATTTTGAGCAATTGTTTGCTCTCATGGTCACCGAAGAAATGAACATAGGTGGAAGTTCAACTAAAAGCAAAGATGCACAAGTTTTCTATGCAGGTAATCAAAGGGGCAAAGGAAGACAAGGACAAGGAAGGGGCAAAGGAAGCTTTGGAGGAAGGCAAGGCCACTCAAGAAATCAAGGACATGACCAAGGCACCTCATCACAAAGAGGGAGAGGAAGATCAAGAGGAAGAAGAGGACGACATCAACAAAACAGGAATCAAGATGGCGAAGGATGTTACATATGTGGCAAGTTTGGCCACTATGCTAGAGATTGCTACCAAGGAGGAAACCAAAGGAACTATAATCAAGGTTCTTCATACAAAGGCCAAGGTAATTATGCTTCTACAAGTTCAGAAAATGACAATCTCTTGATGATGCACATGAATGGGAATTCAAGCAAAGTAGATAACACTTGGTATATTGATAGTGGATGTAGCAACCATATGAGTTGCAATGCTTCTTGGTTTACTAATCTACATGTTCCCAAAGGTAAAGGACATGTAGAAACAGGTGATGATACAGCCCATGAGATCTCCCATGTTGGAGATGTAGCTTTGGATGACAAGGAGGAAGGAAGATGTCTCAAGGATGTCTTGCATGTACCTACCATCACAAAGAACTTGGTGTCCGTTGGGCAAATGGTTGAAAGAGGCTATCAAGTAAGGTTCAACAAAGGTGGATGCTTTGTGGAGAACCCTAAGCAAGGTTACAAGGTCATAGCAAGAGGAAAGAAGCAAGGGAGACTCTTCACTTTGGAGGTAAATTCTCATTCTACTCAACATGTCTACTTCACATATGGAAACAAGAGGATTTCGGAGTTGGACTTGTGGCACAAGAGGATAGGTCACATCAACATACAAAGAATGAAGGAAATGCAATTCAAGAGGCTGGTTGAAGGTCTTCCCAACTTCCAAGGACAAGGTATGAAGCATTTATGTGAATCTTGTCAACTAGGGAAGCAAGCGAGACTTCCATTCAAGAAGAGTGGCTACATAAGCCAACATCCATTGGAGTTGATACATACAGATGTGTGGGGGCCAACGAAAGAGCAATCCATTGGAGGTAACAAGTACTTTGTCACTTTTATAGATGATTGCACAAGGATGGTTTGGGTTTATTTCATCAAAAACAAATCAGATGTGTTTACATGTTTCAAAGCATTCAAGGCAATGGTAGAGAAGGAAACAGGTACATATATCAAGAAGCTAAGGTCCGATGGAGGGGGAGAATATTTCTCAAATGAGTTTTCTGATTTTTTAATGGATCAAGGCATCAAGAGGCAAGTAACATGCAGGTACACACCCCAACAAAATGGAGTAGCAGAGAGAAAGAATAGATACATTGCCGAGATCGCTAGAGCAATGCTTAATGAGATGAATGTACCTAACATGTTTTGGAGTGATGCAGCAAATACCTCCGTGTATCTAATGAATAGGGCTCCTACCTCAGGGATCCATGGCTTGACACCATATCAAGCCTATTATGGTAAGAAACCTGATCTTTCCCACTTGAAGATATTTGGATGTACTTGTTATGTACATGTGCCAAGTGAATTGAGGCACAAGCTACAACCAAAGGCAGAAAAGTGTGTGTTTCTAGGATATTCAAATGATCATAAAGGTTACAGGTGCTTCAACCCAAACACAAAGGACTTGAGGATATCAGGGGATGTAGCATTTGATGAGCTACTCCCTTGGTATAAGAAGTATGATTGTATGCAGGACTATGAAGAAGAAAAGCATGGACATGATGAAGAACAAATCGACCTAGAGCTAAGCGGCCCAAGGTGTTCCATCAATGAAGATAGTTCAAGCATGAACTCACCATGGAGGGGGAGATCTTCATCAAGCTATGAAGCACAATCAATCAACAAAGGCAAAGCAACATTGGTGGAGTTGGATGAAGAAGGTAATGAAGTTGAAGATGATGAAGGACACATGATGGAGAAAGAAGCCACGTCAAAGAAAGAGATCAAGTTCCCAAGGCAAAGGAGGTTTATTCCTCCAAAAGGTGAAGAAAGGAAGTCTTCTAGAGTTAAGTATCCAACTCAAAGGTTTACTTATGAT
>CM035412.1:100749646-100789646 GCA_020310875.1 Ceratopteris richardii
GTCTTTTCATCGTCGCAACAATGAAATCTATTTCAATTTAGTTGTACTTTCTTGTAGAACTCTTTTGTTCGGAACTTTCCTAATGAGTCTCTATGTACACATTTATACTTATAGTGGTCAATGTGTATCATAGGCTCCTAAGTATACATGATCTTAGTAACATTCACTTGGAAAAATTTGAAAGATCTTACTATGAATATTTGAAATATTTACAGTTAATCGTTGGCTTGCTTGAAATGTGATTACATTTAAGTCTAGTATATGCACACATTTCTAATTTGTGAAACATTTTCAATAAAGAAGCATGCTCTTTTAACGCATATTCAAAAAATATACATGGATTATTTATTTGATGCATGTAAAAATACATCCTTGTGATTCATATGTAACCTTTACAAAGCTAACGCAAGAATGTTCAAGGCATTCATTAAATTAATCAATCATACCTCAAATGGGAAGAATTTGTGCATCCATTAAAAATACATAAAGAGAAGAGGAGAAGTATTTCAATAGACTTTATAACATGCTTACAAAAACCCAAAAGAGGTATAATGACTCAGTCTTTGTCAAGTTGAATGATTGACTATGATGGCTAAGTTCATTATGACCAAGTTATAAAGATGCTAGAGATGTATTGGCTCTATGGTCTTCTACAAGACATACTTTCCAATCGAGATATAAAATTCACAAGCCATTTGTTAGGAGTCTTTAGCAAGTTGGATATGAAATTATCCATGAGTAGGTTGAAACATCCCTAGGTGGATGAAAAAAACCAAAAGACTCAATAAAATTTTGGAAGACATAGAATGATTATCTAGCACTCGTAAAGTTTTCTTATGACAATGCTAAGAATACTACAACTGCATTTAATCCCTTCATCTTTATGTGTAGGTTCCAACCAAGTTCCCTTCATGCACAGGGCTTCAAAATCCAAGGGTTCAAATGCGTAGAAGATATGAAATTCAAGCTTATGTTTGCATGGGATAACTGAAAGAAAGCTCAAGATTGAGCAAAAGTTTATGTATATCCTAGACAATGAGAAATGTCTTTTTGAATTTGAGATCAACTGTATCTCTGAGTTCCAAAACCTTCAAGGACCCTCAAAAGAAGATCCTATTCTAAGCTTTCTCCCAAGTACTATGTGTTAGTATATGACCGATGTCTACCCCTCATAATTGTATGTATTAATGCACATGTTGTAATGCCCCCATTATGAGGAGAAGCCAAGTGTGCATTACCTAATTGATGGGAATCCTAACTTGCATGTTGGATGAAGGTCAAATTTGACCATGTAAGGTATTGTAAGGAAAGGGAGTTACTAGGGTCCCCAATTGTGGGGTTCGAGGCAATAGGGAGTAACCTCGGGTGGGGGGTGCAGGGGTCCAGTGGTCCTCTTGGTTGGGGGGGCTCTAGGGGCCTAGCAGTCCGCCTAGTGCAGGTCGCGATCAACACCTTTGACACCATAATAAAGGGAATATTCCATGGAATATTCCCTATCAAAGTAAAAAATCATTCATATTTGTTATTTTGAATGAACTGGCCTAAGCTGCATATGGGGATTATGTAGGTGGTGCCTGCCCATGTTCTATCACCCATGTATAGCTATCCACAGAAGCCACATCTCTCCATTAGCCTATATATACATGACCTGTACACTACCCCAAATATCAAATTGAGCTTCCATACCTCTACCTTGTAACTCTCTATCTAGAGTTGTCTAGATCACTATTTAAGCTCTACCTTGAGAGCACACGGGTGGACGATCCCATCATCTTTGTACTTTCTATTAGTAGAAATTTTTTGAAACTATGCTATATCTGTTATCTTCTATGCTAGTGCTCCTATGTTCTCTTGCATAACTACTTTCTTACATGGTATCAGAGCTGTAAGATTTGAATAGCTTGAGAAGTATCACTATTTCAGCCTACTAGTAGACTAGAATATCACTAGGTTATCTAAGTGATTAAGTGATGGCTTCATCATCAAACACTAGTATTGGTGCTCCAATCAATGTTAATGCTGCACTTATTTGAATTCATATGCTTGCATTCACGGGAGGGAAGTTGGATGGAACAAACTATATGCTCTAGACATTCAAACTCTCTGCAGTTTTGGGTGCCTACAAATCACTTGACACTGTGATGGGACTGATGGGGTTGGACCCAGAGCCTATACCAGTTGAAGATCAACCACATTCAAGAGTGATCGTTAAGCCAGATCTAGATATTCTACGAGCTTGGAAGAGGTAGAATTTTGATGCATTGTGTGCAATTTTCACGAGTGTAAGTGATTATGTGCGTACTTTATTTTAACACACTTCTAAATCACATGAACCTTGGGGCATATTGGCTCATCATTATGAGACCAAGAACCACACTAGGATACAAAATCTAGAAAGCCAGTAATGGAAAGCATTCTGATTCCAAAAATGCTATAGATCTTATCAAATAGATAAAACATCTACAATATCAATTCGCTCCAGTTGGTATTGTTATAACACCAAAAGAGTTGGATTCAAGATATGTGTGTATTCTTCCAACAAAGTATGATGGATTAATAACAACCCTTAACACTTAGGTAAGACCAAATCCCCTTACATTTGAAGAGTTTTGTGCTATGCTCTTAGAAGAGGAGATGCGGTTGAAGAATTAGCAAGGTACGAGTGATGCTACATTCTCAGCCAATGCAAAAGGAAAAGGATCTTTTGACCAATCAAAGAAGAAACCAAAGAAGAAAAAGTTTGAAACGCCACCAGTAGCAGAAGATGCATACAAGAGTTTTCGAGAAAGGGCTTTCTTCCATCATTTTTTGGTTTTCAAAAGGCTCCCCTATTGGTGCTTTGGTTTCTCGCATTTCGTACTTATGATCTTCACTCATGGGTACTGCTTCTTTATTGTTGGCCTACTTTGTTCTTTCACTTGTATCCATTTTGGCTTGATGAGTGCCCTTGTAGAGGGCTTTGGGTACAGGGTGGTTTCTTCCTTTATGCTTGATGAGTCATTGCTTTCTTCTTTAATCTTCTATGTTTCTTCTTCTTGCTAGGCTCCCCTTCCACACCTAGTCAATGGAAGCTATTATAATAATTTTTTCTTGCAAATTTGAAGGATGCTCCAAAGACGTATCCCTATAGCTAGATGGTCCCACAAAATTATCTAAGAGAATAAGGGAAATTCTCCTAACTCATGGGAGAACTCAAAAGTGTCCTATAAGGTTATGAACATCATAAACTTATTCATGCAATTTTTATGGTGAATAAATATACTTTATTTTTTCACCCTTTTGTATTGATTATTTGCTTCTTTTTATTGTATCAAGGTATTTTATAAATTTGAAAAATGATGTGAGGATGTTGGAACAATTTAATTGACAAACATATATGGGACTTTCAAATGAGTTCCTAGTCCACAAGAAACATACACACCCTTGTATGGAAAATTTTCATCGAGGGAAAAATAAAATATGTAGTTTCACTACCTTGTGGTCACAATGGAATAATTATTTTAATCCAAGCACATTCAAAATTATAAACACAAAAACAAGTCACGATGGCCAATATGATTTGAACATGTTTTTCGTTCACATTTAAAACAATTTCTCATATGTATTTTGCTCCATATGATTTATAAAACATATAAATGTATTAAACCAACAAATGTTCACCAAGGTGCAGCTCTGGCAAGTTTTACTTTCAAAATTTTTGTTGTGGCAAACACTTGTTTTTCTTATATTTTGGTTCTAAAGAAACAAGAAACATCACAAAAGCCCTTATAGATTGCAAGGAATTTGTGTTTGGATTTCAACATTCTAGGCTAGATTTCTCTTAAATTATTAGGTAATTTCGAAATCACCTTTTTCCCATAAATTCCCATTAGATTTCCTCTACAAATCAACTCAAAAAAAAAAAAAGAAAAAAAAAGTGTGTTCACCATGACACGACTATTGTAGCTTTGACCAAGTCAGACTTGCAATAGTCGTGCCATAGTGAACACCCATTTTTTACTTTTGTTTTGGTTTATGTGTAGCGTGCCCTATTTAGATACCTGTGGCAATCAAGTTATCTCAAAGTACCCGTTGAATATGGACAAAAATAAATTTGATTTTTATTTCTTCATGATACTTTTCCCACACATTTAAAATATTTTTTCCACCAATTTCAATGTAGATGAGTACATGTGTATCTCAAATTAGGTGATCATTTAAATTGCTAAAAATTCTACTGAAAACAATAAAAACATACTGATTAAATGTAGAACTCCACTTAACAATAAGATACACAATAGACAAAAACATCATTTCATCATTTGTCAAATATATACATCAAATAGATAGAATCCTCTATTGGGTTACATAATCCTCACTTGTCGAGTACGTAATCATTTTTTAGTCGCATTTCCAAGAGTGTGTCTCTGGGTGGAGTGTAACCCTCTTCACATGCACATGAAAAAGCGTGCTATCCATAAAAATAGAGGTGATCATTTCCTGAACGCATCTTGCAAAGCTTGCAAGGCACCGATTACTTTTCCATGGTTTCTCTAACTACTTGGGAAAAAGAGCTTTTGGAATACCTGGCTCTATGATCTTTTGATATTTGTGTATCTCCCATAGAGCAATGATATGTGTATGTATATGTATATGTATATGTATATGTGTATCTATATGTATATGTACATGTATATGTATATGTATATGTATATGTATATGTATATGTATATGTATATGCATATGCATATGCATATACATATACATATACATATACATATACATGTATATGTATATGTATATGTATATGTATATGTATATGCATATGCATATGCATATGTATATGCATATGTATATGTATATGTGTATGTATATGTATATGTATATGTATATGTATATGTATATGTATATGTATATGTATATGTATATGTATATGTGTTAGCAGTCAATGTGGGTTAACATGCCAAGGAAGCATGAGGCAAGGGAGCTAGAGAGAGAGAGAGAGAGAGAATTTAAGGTCAAGGAGGAACAAGCACACAAGGAAGTAGAACGAAGATCTGGCGAGTAGGCCAATCATTTTTTCCAAATCAAACATACAACAAACAGTGATCGATATCACTAAACTTCATTGTAAATCCAATTTTTCGTAGAATATGATCCTTTTTGTTCAAGCATGAGGATTCTTGGAGTGTCAGGAGTAGTTAAAGAGCCTATATATCAAATTTCATAATTCTATGAGCCCATTTGAGCCTTCAAATGAGCTAGGGAACCTAATTTTTAACTAGGCTAGATACTTGGTCTGAAGAAGGCCAAAGCTAATCAAAAGGCTATAAGAAGATCTAGAAAGTTCATTTCTAGGTTAGCTAGTTGGAGAGTGAACCTATTCTTGAGCATTGTAAATGTGTTTTGAGTTGGATAATTGAAGATTTCATTGTTCTAGCTCTTTGTCCTTCCTTGATGCTCGTGTTCATGTATGTGTGTGCATGCTCATATGTCTCTTAATCACACACTTATGTATTGTGCTTGCTCATGGTGATCATACCACCCTCACATCTTTGTCGATTGGCAATTATGAGGTGAATCTCCTCAGCGTTGATGCTTATCGTTATGCTAGAGTGACACCAAGTTTGGTGTAGTTGCTGGGGAGCGAGCTTCGAGTATGAGCATGTGATGGTAAGATGTAGACGTTTGACATTGGAATCATAGGTAAATTTCTTGTTCTTTACTTTTTACCTTCTTCATCATCATCCCTACCATTCCTACTCACCCCCTACCTCCATCTCCATGTTCACAAAATTCCCACCTCTTTGGTCATATTCCCATCTCCATATCCATCCCCTCATCTCACTTGTGAGAGAGAGTAAGAGAGCGATCTTGTGTGTTGCATTCTTGCATGTTTTTTGAGCATTTCGACAAGTTAAATTATCAACAATAACTGCATCAGCATCAACATGTATGACAAGTTTGTGTAGGCATCCCAACACGATCATCTCTATCTATCATGGCGAAAAGAAAAATTGAGTATTTGGTAAAAGCAAGTAGTGCACAATAGACATCACACTAAGGGCACCCTAAATCAATAAAAATTTTAGAAAAGTATGCCATTTTTCAGTTCCATCATGATAGACAATGTCCATAGCGATAGACATCTATTCATCCTAATAGTCACTTCTCATGACATACTGAGACTATCATTTGTGGGTGACAGATGACAGACAAAGTCTACGATAGCCTCTGACCATCATAGGAGATATCCCTATCTATCATGGAAAACTCAGTATCCATCATGATAGACAACCCCTCACAAGGACTTTGAGCATCAATATAGAAACTTTTTCATGATAGACTTTGTCCATTGCGCCAGACAAACCAATCTATCATGATAGACATGTATGCCATGATAGATCTTATCCATTGCGACAGATAGGCCCCCATAACAAACTTTGTCCATCGTGATAGATAGACCTTTTCCATTGCAATAGACGAGGAAAAATGACAGAACTTTGAGATTTGATTTTTTGGTCCATTTTGGGATAATTTTTTGGGATTGTCCAGGGATTTGGCACTCCTTGAAAGGGCTTCACAAGCTTACTATATGTCGCATGCTTAATAGCTCACATCCTAGGAAAATAAGCACATGCAATGTCATCAAGCATTAGGTTGGAATAACTCTTAGCCCCCTCATATTATTCCCTAGCTTAGGCTAAGAGTGATTGGAAAAATTGATTAAGTTAGGGCCATGATAGGCATGATCAAGTTCAAAAGACTTTAACTTATCAAGTTCAAGGGTAGATTAATCTACATCACGGACAACTTTGACTAGAAAGAATATAATCCAATCGGGGAAACATCAACTATGATAAAACATAAGTGTTCATGACGATGTCTATATTGAGACAAGAAAATATATACCCTAGGAAAAATGAAAAGAAGAAAAAGTGACTATTACAAAGGAACCTAACATTGACGTTGTACTTGGGTGATTGGGTTAATTATCAAAGCATATGATCCTTAGTCTAGATAGATACCTAGGATGAGATAGGCAAAGCATCAGGTCATCTAAAGCTAGTGTCAATCACACTACTAGGTCAGGGGATAAATAGATAAGTGACTATCCTTACGCATTGAGCTCAGAGATGAGTGATTCAAAACTGTCATTTAGCATGGAAAAACCTACAAGAAATTTAGGACTAGCCTATTTATAGACTCGTGAAGGTCCCTACAAGAACCAATTAAAATACATGAACCAATCGATTAGGTTCTCACATCTATGAGGATGGTTTGAGAAGATCATTGGTCCAACTCAAAAACCTTTATCAACCCTTTGGAATTGAACACCGTGTAGTCAATCTTGAAGAGGGATCCTATATTGATAAGCATGGAACCATGTATGTGGTTACAAGATCTCCTAATAGGATGGATGAGTTTGGAATCATCATTCTTGAGTTAGAAATAGGAGACTTGGAGTAGGAAAATGTTGGAAATGAGCCAAGAATACCTCATGGTAAGTCAATCCTCTCAAGAATAATCACACCAGAGTGAATTCCCCAAGAGAATAAGAGCATAGAGCTTTTCTTGAACAGAGAAACTAACAAAGCTGTCTGGAGATTCAAACCTAACAAACCAAGTGAGATAGATGGAGTGACTATCTATGAATTCAAAGACCCAAACACCCCTCAAAAAGTAATCTACTTAGATAACTCTTTTGAGAAGATTTTCATGGTTATGGAACATGGCACACATGTCTATACCTGGAAAGGTGAACCGATATTCTCTCCTCAAAGATTGCATGGTTCTCATGGTCAGCATGGAGCTGGATCTTTCCATGTTTCAGGTATTCACAAAGAGAAGACTCAAGAGAGGCCTGAAGTAAGTTTTGCAAAACCCTCAAGAAGAGAGAAGTTGGGTTGGGATATAGATAGAATGGATCAAGAGAGACAAAGAGGATCTAGACATGAGAGAGGCATGGAGGAGTTTTCCTTTCCTAGCCCTAGAGAACACCCTATGATATTGAGACCTACTCAATTGGTAAAGTCAATGAAAAACTACCTTGATGGTATTGGAGACCCTTATGACCATGTAGATGAATCAAACAAGTGTTGAGATCCAAACAGGTTGACAACTTGTTCACTCAATACAATGCCTTTGGTTGGACCTTAGAAAACATAGCCTTGATGTGGTTCCAACTACTACATAAAGTTCAGTTCAGGCACATCAACCAATCACTAGAAGCATTCATCACAAAGTTCGCTAAGAGCAATATCAGCCACAAAACTTCATCCTTGATCCATAGCTTTAGAGATAGTCACACTAGCAAGACATACA
This sequence comes from Ceratopteris richardii, assembly GCA_020310875.1. NCBI lineage: Eukaryota > Viridiplantae > Streptophyta > Polypodiopsida > Polypodiales > Pteridaceae > Ceratopteris > Ceratopteris richardii. The sequence continues at coordinate 100,757,951 of CM035412.1, forward strand.
TTTAGGCAATATACTCAGAGATGCCACATTCTAAAGTTACCCACACCAGCCAAACAAGTGGCATTATTTTTTGATGGCTTGCTAAGTGTGAAATTGTGATCATATGTATACTTGAAGGAACCTAGGACCATAGAGCAATGTGTGAAAATGTGTATTGATATCAAGGATAACTTTGGAGAAGAGTTAGAAATTTCAAAGATCTGCAAGGATTCAAATAGTTCTATTAGTTTTAGATCAAAGCCTTCAACATCAATTAATGAATTAGGAGAGAAAGTAGCTCCAAAAATAGGAGTCTCAAGTCGATAAACCCCTAGAATGGTCTCCATGAAATGATGCTATAATTATGGAGGGGACCACATGGCCAATGTTTGCCCCATCATGATTCAGAACCACGGAAACCCTAATAGATAGTGTTGCATGATAGAGAGAAGGTACACAAATCACACTACACAAGATTGCCCCTATAACAAACAGGTGGTTAGACAAAACTACCAACAATCATATTAACATCGAGGGAGATATCCAAACCAATAGCAATAGCAATGATACTTTAGGCCCCAACAACCTTATCGACCCCACTACCAAGCTCGGTAGAGACCACAACCTATTTTAGGTCAATGGCCTCCACCCCTTGTCAATGTTATCCTAGTCAAATATAATGTTGCATAGGATAATCTGAATAGATCCCTACTGCATGCATCCCCAATGATTTCAGAAAGTGATTCTAATGCTTAGAGTTTTAACTCAACAAATCTGGATATCCCACTGGCTTAGTACATGGATTCACATGAGCATAACAAAGGCCTATTCATACGAGACACCTATTGAACCAAGTTGGGAGCTTGAATACTCCAATGTGATGTATACAAATCCTAACCCTATGCCTCAACTAAGGCAGATGAGACCCCAAGCACCTAGAGGACCATGCTACTATTATGTTATTGTCTACTCCGTCCTCACGGACAACCTCAACCTATAGGAATTCAAGGACTTTTCTCTTACTATGGAAAGGAGCACCTCTTGAGAGATTGTCCTAAGAATCCGGCCAATATGCAAAAGACAACCCCCATCATTGTTATTGGTTTGTTCATAGAATCCAATGGAAGTGTGAAAACTACAGCCCCCATGCAAGTAGTGACTAGAGTCTAAGCACTACAACATACTATAGGCATAGATCAAGAGAAGAAATCAGAGATCAATGAGTCAGAGAGTGTAGCTAGAAAAATAATGAGAGCTTCGAATGATAGCCAAGAAAGAATGAAGATACAATGGGTGAGAAAGAGGAGCAAACTAGAAGCGAGCCTAAAGGAAACAAAAATGATGTTGATCATAGAGATCACGTCCCAAGCACATTCTCAAACACCATCTCCAACATCTCATCAAAACCCTCCAGCTATACCACCACCACCTAGAGCAAGATCGCTCCTAGAATATCCTACTTTTGAAGACTTGGACATGATTTTCAAGACTTATCACGCTTGACTTCAAGAAGGGCTGAATGTGGCAGAGTTAGATTTCTAATCCTAAAAATGACGGAGTCCCTCCATCTATAAATCAATACTCCCAGGAGTTCTTAAGAGAAATTCAAGAGGAGAAATGAGCCAAAGAGAGTGAGATCTCTTCTCCTATTGAGCTAGTGGATGATTGTCAGGATCAATTCCCTCATGACATTCCATCTATCTACAAAGAGCAAGAAGCCATGCAATCAAGTGAGCAACTTGACTTTAAATTCATTTTCTTGCATGAAGTAGCTCACTCTACAGACCCATGGGAGTCAAGGCCTATTCACATGAGAGCCCTCACAATTATGGTAAGGAATGAGGAATACATTCTACCAAGGAACATAGAGGTAGTGAAGAACACTAAAGTGCAGTGTAATCTCACTTTAGAGGAACCACTTAAAATTAATCTAGAATTGTGGAAGCACATTGCTAATCAAGTGCCAAAAATATCTAACCCACAATTGTAGGTAGGACCACATAAAATAGTGCTAGAGATACCCTTGGATAAGATAGGAGACATGAGTGAAGGAGAAGAAGGTAACATGTATCCTCCTATCACTTATCAAGACTACAAAACAAAAGTTATTTTAGACTCGGGGGGTAGGAGTTGCTATTGCTACCACTTCTCTATGGAAGTGATGGGGCAAGCCAACACTTAGGCCAGCAAGAATGAAGTTGCAAATGGGAGATGGACATATTGAGAAACCTTTATGGTTGTTAGAAGGGATAACTCTCACTACTTGTGGTGTAGAGTTTGAATACACATTTTCCATATGTGGCTTTGGTAAGAATCACATCTATGAGATGATTTTAGGAACACATTTTGTGAGATAGTTGCACATAGTGAAGGATTGGGGAACCAATTCCTTGTAGTTACGACATTAGCACTCACGCCAACAAGAATGAAGTTGCAAATGGCAGAGGACATGTTGAGAAACCTTTAGGGCTGTTAGAAGGGATACCTCTCACTACTTGTGGTGTAGAGTTTGAACACACATTTGGCATATGTGAATTTGACAAGAATCACAAATATGAGATGATTTTAGAAAGACACTTCATGAGATATTTGCACATAGTACAGGATTGGGAAACCAATTCCTTGTAATTACATCATTTAAGGGTGACAATTAGAGTCAATCTCAAAGACTATTCCCAAAGAGATGTACCACCCTTTCAATGGAGACAAGTCCATAGAACATTAGACAAAATAGATTCGCTCGACTCCATAGGAATGGGATCCTCATGGATGCATGAATACACCCACTTATGGATGTGTAAAGTTGTAGCGGAAGAAGAAAAAAGGGTAACCTTTAGAAGCATAGGTGCTAATGAGAACCCTAGATTAGTCAAGACCCAACACCTATGATGTTTCCAGATGAAGATTTTGAACCCCACGATTGGTCAGAAATCCTAGCCACGATGGACATAGATGTCAAAGAGGAATAGCGGACCCCCCATTGCAATGGAGATGGTTATGACATTTCAATTTTCACAATAGAAATATTAATTCTTAACTTAGTTATAGAGGAATGTGAGTGTAGGAGGACAACACTCAAGGAAGTTAGTGATGAGGAATTCATCATCATGCAACCTTTTTGTGCTTCAAAAGAACAATAATCTCTCTATCACTTATCAGGGCTACACGACAAAAGTTATTTTAGAACCGGGAGTAGGAGTCGCTATTGCTACCACTTCTCTATGTAAGCGATGGAGCAAGCTACCACTCAAGCCAACAGGAATGAAGTTGCAAATGGCAGAGGACATATTGAGAAACCTTTAGGGCTAGTAGAAGGGATAACTCTCACTACTTTTGGTGTAGACTTTGAACACACATTTTCCACATGTTCTTTGGAAATAATCACGTATATGAGATGATTTTAGGAAGACAATTCATGAGAAAGTTGCACATAGTGCAGGATTGGGGAACTAATTCCTTGTAATTATAGCATTTAGGGGTGACAAGTGTTAAGGAAACACTCACGAATTTGACGCAATAAACAAGACAGAAACGGAATCTTCAGAAAATCAGTGCACAGGTGTACAGTATGCGAAGTTAGTGCGCGGTGTCCGCATAACAGAGCAATTAACCGCGGCGGGCGCGTAAGGCGCGCATAACGCGAATTGAAGAATGACAGAGCAAAGGAGCGCCAAAGAAATTGTATATATATACAGCAAGATTTGAAGAACGCGACGCAGAAGTATGAAAGAGAATCGTAGATGATATACAGAAGAACGAGAGACTGAGAGAAGACGCCATAGATCGCGTATGAGTGAAGAGAGAGTTAGAAGTTCTCAGAAGACGCCATAGATCGCGTATGTACAGATGAATAACACAAGCCTGAAGTGTCGGGTCTTTTCATCTGAAGAGAGATGGTAATAAGAAACTACTCACTGTAGGAGAGTTTCTGTAGCTTGAGCGAGAAGAGGCCAAGCTTACTTGTACACATCTTCTCTAATCGAAAACACATGTTCATGTGCATGTCTGCGCGCAATCTTTACTTGTGAAGAATCTGAAGTTATTTCGTGTTACGGTAGGAAGCTTAGTTTATCGTTTGCTATCACGACTCGTTACTAAACGTGCTTCAGTACCTTCTCTATAAACGCATGTTTCGGTGAATAACAGTTCACTCAGTAGACATATTTTCAGTAATGTCAGGTCAGTTACAGTTTCTCAGAAAACAAGTTTTTCGGTAGAACAAACGAAGTATAACTCATAGCAGAGTTTGAAGCTTTGTATGAGAGATAGCTCACCTTGTAGCTAGACGTCTCTACTTTAAGCTGATCACAGTTTCCGGTGGAATAAAGATGTACACACAGTACAAAAGTTAACCGGAAAGTAGCAGTTCAGAACTGTGAAGTTTCCAGAAGGAAGTTCATTCGGTGAAGGAAGCTCACACACTACTTCCTTACTTCACATAAGTTCATCTGAAGCAATTACGAACAGAACTGAGTTTATTTCGGTGAAGTTCCGGCACAACTACGGTGTCAGTCCAGTAACAGTCTGGTGAAGTTCCGGTGGAACCTGAGTCGCAGAATAACACAGTTAAAGCGACGTAAATTAGGCTGAGCTACTGTTGATTACAGAGGTGTTCTGAATCACTCTAGCTTAGCATTCTATTTGTTCGGTGGCGCGACAATTTCCGCAGGCCTAGTTCAAGCCTTGTCATGAAACCCACCTTCAGGGCGAAAGTATTTCCGCAACAGTAGGCGTTAAAGCCGAAGTTTTCGCCAACATTATCCCAACAATTGGTATCAGAGCCGGTTAATCTCCCAAGAATTGGTATAAGAGCCTAGAGTATTCTCAATCATGACAGACCACGTCCAAATTGATAAACTGGACAGAGATAATTATCCCGCATGGGTAATGCGCATGGAAGCCTTACTTATGAGTAAGGACTTAATGACGTACGTGACCGGAGAAGAAAAGAAACCGACCTTCAAAGATGACAGTCAACCGGAAAAAGAAGAACTAGAAGCCCTAAAGCTATGGCAGAAGAAAGATGCAACGGCAAGAGCCTACATCTACAACACTGTGTCAGATCATCTACTACCGCACATTAGAGGTCTGGAGAAAGCGGAGGACATATGGAGCGCATTGGAAGATCACTTCCAGAATACTACGAAAGCTAGGAAGGCCAGCCTATGGTCCGAGTTCACAACGTTCAAAAAGAAGCCGAGTCAAAGCATCAGTGACTACGTCACTAAAATGAAGGATCTAGCAGATAGTCTGGGATCCATAAATGAAGAAGTCGAAGATCATAGATTGATAGCGCAAGTGCTCACAGGTTTGAGAGGAGATGAAAGGTGGAAACCTTTCGTACTATCAACTGAACTCTCCCTAAATCATTTTGTACCAGAATTAAATCAGCTGCTTGGTTTGATGCTCACATATGAGCAAGACCTGAAAGGAGACGCAGACAAAGGACATAGCTCAGCAATGTATATGAAGAACAAGAAGAAAGACAAAGGCAAGTCAAAAGACGAAGAAGAGTCAAGCTCTCAGGCCTATTACGCAAGAGGTAAAGGCACTGGCAGAGGAAGAGCAAGAGGAAGAAACCGCCAGAATACCACCAAGAAAGCTTGCTGGATTTGCGGACTAAGTAATCATCTGGCGCATGACTGTTGGCACAACCAACAAGGATCAAATCAAAATCAAAACAACAATAGCAGAGGCAGTAGCGGAAGAAATCAGAGTAACTTCCAAAGAGGAAGACAAAGCCAAAGAGGAGGCTACGGTAGAGGTGGAGTAAGAAGTTGGGGACAGAGCCAATCCTACAACACCACCTACAACAACTACGCAAATGACACACAGAATGAAAGTCATACAACGTTGATGATGAACTCAATCAGCACATCTGATAACGAAGATCTAAAGGTATTTTACATTGACTCTGGATGTTCTAATCACTTGTCAGGAAACATAGAACTGATGTCAGAATTGGAAAAAGGAAGTGCGAGTCACACTGTTCAAACAGGTGACAATACAAGACACAAAGTACAATCAATCGGGAAAGTGAAATGCAAGAGTGGAGCAGATTTGCTAACCAATGTTTTGTATGTTCCAACAATACCAAAAAATCTGATCAGTGTGGGACAGATAGTCGAAAAAGGTTTTCAGGTCAGATTTACAAACAAAGGAGTATTTGTAGAAGATCCCAAGAACGGATATTATCAGATCGTTTCTGGTAAGAAAGAAGGCAGACTCTTTACCTTAAGAGTACAAGGGAACATTGGCCAAGCGCTGCTCACACATGATGAAAAGGTAATTACAGAACTTGATCTCTGGCACAAGAGATTAGGTCATTTTCACGAAAAAGGAATCAAAGCTATGATAGCGAATCAGTCTGTACTAGGATTACCGAACGTACAGAACCAACATATGATTCACAAATGCGAAGCCTGTCAAATGGGAAAAGGCCACAGGTTACCTTTCCAGAAGAAAGGATTCAAACATGATGGCGTGCTGGAACTCATACATACAGATGTATGGGGACCAACGAAAGAAGAATCAATCAGCGGATCAAGGTACTATGTTTTATTCATTGATGATGCCACAAGGTGGATAACTCTTTATGTTCTGAAAGAGAAATCAGAAGTATTTGGAGCTTTCAGGCATTTTCATGCATATGCCGAAAGACTCACCGGACGAAAGCTGAAAAGACTAAGGTCTGATGGAGGGGGAGAATACTTCTCCCGAGAATTCAATGATTATCTTTGGAATGCAGGTATTAAGAGAGAAATAACCTGCAGGTATACACCACAACAGAATGGTGTAGCAGAAAGGAGAAACTGAACTCTAGTCGAGTTCGCACGGGCTATGCTAAAAGAAAAGAATTGCCCGGATTATCTTTGGGCTGAAGCCGTAAACACAGCTACATACCTGGTAAACAGGTTACCATGTACAGCGCTAGAAGGAATGACCCCTTATGAAGCCTGGTGGGGAAAGAAGCCAACACTTGATCACTGCAAAGTGTTTGGATCAGTAGCGTATGCTTATGTACCGTCTCAACTCAGACATAAGCTTGAACCAAAAGCAGAGAAATATGCATTCGTCGGATATGACGAGAAACAGATGGGTTACAGGTTATGGAGTCCTCTAACCAAACATTTTACTGTTTCCAGAGATGTGACATTTGATGAACAGAAAAGCTGGTATGCAGATCAGAGTCATACAGCTGAAGAATTTGAAGAAGAAATAAAAAGAAGAGAGAAAGGAAAATCAATTGTTCAGGTAAACAAAGAAGACGAGGCAAGTACGTCCAGGACCGGAACAGGTATAAGGAACGAAGATGAAGACGGGTACTCAGACACACACGAAGAATATGAGCTAAGAAGGTCAAACAGAGTAAGAAGACAACCGGAAAGATACTCGTATGATACATCATATATAACTCAACAAGATTATGCATATATGGTTAAAGAAGAGGAGGAACCTCAGAGCTATGACGAAGCCAAAAACAAGAAGCAATGGCAAGAAGCAATGAAAGAAGAATTCACCGCACTGGAAGAGAACAAGACATGGGAGCTTGTTCCTAAACCGAACGGTAAGAAAGTAATTGGAAATAAATGGGTGTTCAAAATAAAAAAGCTTGCAGATGGAAGGATAGCCAGACATAAAGCGAGACTGGTTATCAAGGGCTATGCTCAGACGCATGGCATAGACTATGACGAGACATTCAGTCCGGTGGCAAAGATGTCAACCATAAGAACAGTGATTGCTATAGCAGCATCAAAAGGATGGAAGCTAAGTCAGCTAGATATAAAGAATGCATTCCTGAATGGATATATATCAGATGAAGTCTATATGGAACAACCGGAAGGGTTTATAAGTTCCAGATACCCAAACTTTGTTTGCAGGTTAAGGAAAGCACTTTATGGACTGAAGCAAGCTCCAAGAGCTTGGAACTACAGACTCGTGAAGTATCTGAACGAACTTGGATACCAAAGCTCGAAGGCAGATGCAAGTCTACTCATCAAAAGGACAGAAGAAGGAATGATCTACATTTGTATCTATGTAGATGACATAATAATTACAGGAACCTCAGATGCAGGAATCACAGAGGTAAAGAAACTGCTAGAAAAAGAATTCAAGATCAGTGACCTAGGAAAGTTATCATACTTTCTAGGAATGGAAATCACATATACAGATCATGGTGTATATGTCACACAAGAAAGGTATCTCCTGAACTTACTAAAGAAGTTCAACATGGGAAATTGCAGAGAAGCTTCAACACCGCTTGAAGTAAACCATAAACTCAGTAAATATAGTGGTACAGAGTTTAAAGATATGAAAAAGTATCAATCGTTAGTAGGAAGCTTAATATATGCTACGCTAACAAGACCGGATCTCAGTTTTCCGGTGGGAGTTCTCTCACAGTTTATGCATTGTCCGACAGATCAACATTGGGTTGCAGGACAAAGAGTTCTCAGATATGTCAAAGGAACTATAAAGGAAGGATTATATTATCCGTTTACGTCAGATATAAAGCTCAGAGCATATAGTGACTCAGATTGGGCAGGAAGTCAAGATGACCGAAGATCAACGCACGGGTATATGATATACCTAGGAGATAAGCTGGTAAGCTGGTGTTCGAAGAAACAACACACAGTAGCTTTATCATCAACAGAAGCAGAATACAAAGGACTGGTAGAAGCAGCAAAAGAAGTAATATGGATGCAGACGTTACTTAAAAGCATGGGTATAGATCAAAATATACCGATCATACATGGAGATAATATGAGCTCGCTGTATCTTGCAGCGAATCCTGTGTTTCACGCAAGAACAAAACACATAGAGATTCAGTATCATTTCCTAAGGGAAAAAGTAATGGAGAAAGAAATAGAAATAGTCTATACTCCTACGAAAGATCAGATTGCAGATATTCTGACAAAGAGCTTGGATGGAACAAAGACAAACAGATTCAAAGAGATGGCAGGAATAAAAGAAAGAAAGATATATGAAAAACCGGAAGAGGTCAAATTAGTGACTGAGGGGGAGCTGTTAAGGAAACACTCACGAATTTGACGCAATAAACAAGACAGAAACGGAATCTTCAGAAAATCAGTGCACAGGTGTACAGTATGCGAAGTTAGTGCGCGGTGTCCGCATAACAGAGCAATTAACCGCGGCGGGCGCGTAAGGCGCGCATAACGCGAATTGAAGAATGACAGAGCAAAGGAGCGCCAAAGAAATTGTATATATATACAGCAAGATTTGAAGAACGCGACGCAGAAGTATGAAAGAGAATCGTAGATGATATACAGAAGAACGAGAGACTGAGAGAAGACGCCATAGATCGCGTATGAGTGAAGAGAGAGTTAGAAGTTCTCAGAAGACGCCATAGATCGCGTATGTACAGATGAATAACACAAGCCTGAAGTGTCGGGTCTTTTCATCTGAAGAGAGATGGTAATAAGAAACTACTCACTGTAGGAGAGTTTCTGTAGCTTGAGCGAGAAGAGGCCAAGCTTACTTGTACACATCTTCTCTAATCGAAAACACATGTTCATGTGCATGTCTGCGCGCAATCTTTACTTGTGAAGAATCTGAAGTTATTTCGTGTTACGGTAGGAAGCTTAGTTTATCGTTTGCTATCACGACTCGTTACTAAACGTGCTTCAGTACCTTCTCTATAAACGCATGTTTCGGTGAATAACAGTTCACTCAGTAGACATATTTTCAGTAATGTCAGGTCAGTTACAGTTTCTCAGAAAACAAGTTTTTCGGTAGAACAAACGAAGTATAACTCATAGCAGAGTTTGAAGCTTTGTATGAGAGATAGCTCACCTTGTAGCTAGACGTCTCTACTTTAAGCTGATCACAGTTTCCGGTGGAATAAAGATGTACACACAGTACAAAAGTTAACCGGAAAGTAGCAGTTCAGAACTGTGAAGTTTCCAGAAGGAAGTTCATTCGGTGAAGGAAGCTCACACACTACTTCCTTACTTCACATAAGTTCATCTGAAGCAATTACGAACAGAACTGAGTTTATTTCGGTGAAGTTCCGGCACAACTACGGTGTCAGTCCAGTAACAGTCTGGTGAAGTTCCGGTGGAACCTGAGTCGCAGAATAACACAGTTAAAGCGACGTAAATTAGGCTGAGCTACTGTTGATTACAGAGGTGTTCTGAATCACTCTAGCTTAGCATTCTATTTGTTCGGTGGCGCGACAATTTCCGCAGGCCTAGTTCAAGCCTTGTCGTGAAACCCACCTTCAGGGCGAAAGTATTTCCGCAACAGTAGGCGTTAAAGCCGAAGTTTTCGCCAACATTATCCCAACAACAAGTAGAGTCAATCTCAAAGTCTATTCCCATACAAATGTACCGCTCTTTCAATGGAACCCATCCCATCAAACATTAGACAAAATAAATTTAGTGCACTCCATAGGAATGGGATCCTCATGGATGCATGAATACACCCATGCATGGATGTGTAAAGTTGTAGTGGAAGAAGAAAAAAGGGTAACCTCTAGAAGCATAGGTGCTAATGAGAACCCTAGATCAAATCAAGGCTCAGCCTATGCACCTATGATGTTTCCAGATGAAGAATTTGAACCCCATGGTTGAGTAGAAATCCTAGCCACAATGGACATAGATGTCAACTAGGAATAGTGGACCCCTCATTGCGATGAAGATGGTTATGATACCTCAGTTTTCACCATAGAACCACTACTTAGTTATGGAGGAATGTGAGCCTAGCAAGACAAAACTCAAGGAAGTTAGTATTCATCATCATGGAACCTTTTTATGCTCTAGAAGAAGAGTGTCTTTACTTAATAGATGCTAGAACTTAGAAACACAAAAAATGTAAATGAGAAAAGAATTTGACTATGATAGAGGATGATCAAAATGCTAAAAAGAAAGGAAAGAAACCATTCACCATGGAAGTAAAAGAAGAAGCATTGTTTGAAGTACTAGAGAACTTCAAGAAGTACAAGAGGGAAGATAAAAATATCATGATAAGAATGCCCAAAAGAGAAACACTCGCAAGAGAAGCCTACGACAATAAATAGAAGACCAAAAGAATTGTAGCAATTAATATAGAAGAGGGTGAAGATAGATGTACGTACATAGGGCATGATTTGAGTGAAGGAGAAGAACGTGAGTTGATAGATTTGTTTAGAGAATATAGAGATATATTCGATTGGAGTTATAAATATTTGAAACGAGTGGACCCAGATATCTGTTCTCATAGAATCCCGATGTCTTTGGAAGGCAAGCCTACCAAGTTGAAAACCTTACACCTATAATAATAATTATGCGACCAAAATCAAAGAGGAAATTGATTGCTTAATAGAAGTAGGATTTATCTATGAAATTGAGCACACTGAATGGGTATTCACCATTGTGGTTGTGCCAAAAATGAAAGGGAAACTACACATATGCATTAAACTTAAAAATAATAACACTAGCATTATAAGAGATAATTTTCCGCTCTATATCACAGAACATCTCTTAGAACGTGTAGCAAGCAAGGAAGCATATAGATTTCTCGATCGATTTTTAGGAGACAATCAAGTGGCTATCACCCCAAAAGATCAACATAAGATATCTTTTGCCACAGAGTGGGGTATTTTTGCATTTTGTGTGATGCCATTTGGGCTCACCAATGCTCCTACTACCTTTTAAAGGCTGATGTGTCATGTGTTCAAGGAAATCTTGCAAAAGAACTTAGAGGTCTATGTTGATGACCTGTGCACTCATTCCAACATCAGACAAATGCATATCCCTAAACTAAAATAGATCTTTGAGAAATGTAGAGAATACCAAGTCTTCTTGAACCTAGAAAAGTGTGTTTTCATGGTTAGGCAAGGCAAGATTCTAGGACACATAGTGCCAAAGAATGTGATTTCGATGGATGAAGATAAAGTTAGAGACATTGTAGAACTCCGTAGACCTAAGATGGTTAAGGATGTACAGGCTTTTATGGGACATTGTGGATACTACATACATTTTATCCACATGTATGCTATAACTGCAAAGCCTTTGTATAGCGTATTGGCTAATTTTGAGTAGAAAGATGAGCGCGAAGTCTCTTTCAATGAGCTTAAATGACGATTGTGTTTGGCACCAATTTTGACAATAGCAAGTTGGACTAAGTCATTCCATGTTCATGCGGATGCTTCCATCTTTGCTATTGGGTGTGTGCTAGCACAACCCACAGGTGAAGGAAACATTGATCTTCCCATCGCTTATGCCAGTAGACAATTGAACGCAGCAGAGAGGAATTACACTACTATAGAAAGGGAAGGATTAGGTATGATATATGCATTCAAGAAGTTTTGGCATTATTTGCTTGTAAATAAGTTTAACTTTTTTTATGGATTATCACGCTCTACTCTACCCAGTGAAAAAAACCTTACAGAATGTGCAGATTAGTGAGATGGTTTCTCTTACTAATGGAATACAATTTTGAAGTAGTTTTCAAGAAAGCCAAGACTCACCTTTGGGTGGATCACCTTTCAGGACTAACTTCAAGAGAATCACCACAAGGAGTATCAGATGAACTTTCTAATGCTTACTTGTTCAACTTGGAAGTAGTACCCAATTCTCACTTTTGGACTTAGACAGCCCATAATGAGAAAAAAGGATAAAGAGGTGGTTAAAACTCAAAAGTATCATATCATGGCAGGTAGCATATACAAGCACACTGATCAAGGAGCTTAAGCTTGTTGTGTCAACAAAGAAGAGCATGGGAAATGGTTGCAACAAGCACATGTAGGTGCATTAGAGCAAAACCATTCTAAACACCAAACCTTATGAACTCTAAAGAGATTAGGCATATATTGGCCAACTATGGAAGCAGGTGTCTATAGGATGTGTAAGGATTGTCCATTTGTATTAGCATACCCCCTGTGGAGCATGCTACTTTGTATCAAGTGTCTTTAATACTGGATTTGAGTAGCCCTTTAGTGGAATTTCTAAGGACGAAAACATTCCCTCAAGAAATGACTTTAGCAAGAAGGAGTCTAGAGCAGGAGGCTCAAGACTATATGCTCATTGGATATAATCTGTATAGGTGTGGATGTGATGGGTACCTAAGATTTTATTCATGAAAGTGAATATCTAAAGATCTTAGAGACCACACTAGGAGGACACTTTGGACCCAATCGAGTGATCAAAGAATGCAGTATCAGAGAACGCAATATCTAATATGCAAGGATCAGATGCCATTGATACCCCTGATGGGAGGAGGTGCATTCTCTAAGTGGGTAATAGACCTTGTAGGTCCTATTAATCCTCTCGACAAGAGTTCACATGTTGAGTACATCATGATCGCCATGAATTATTTGACAAAAGAGGTTGAAGTAGAAGCAACCAAGAAGAATGATGCACAAACAATAGCCAAGTTTTATTTGAAAGCATAATCACAAGATATGGATTACCGATAGATTTGGTAAGTGATCATGGTACCCACATCTTGAATGAGATCATTGAATACTTTTTACAAAAATTCATGGTCATTCAAAATAAGTCTACCCCATAACATCCACAAGAAAACGAACAATCTGAGAGCACAAACAAGATCCTATGCACTTTGTTGAGTAAGCTTGTTAATCACAAACATTGTGATTGTGAAAAATAGCTCCATCATGTTGTTTAGGCATATCGAGTTGCCTACAAAAAGGTACTCAACAACACTCCCTTTCAGATGGTGTTTGGCCAAAATGCAATACTTTCATTCAACTTTTTAATACCCACACTGAAGCATCAATGGACTAGCCATGAGCTAATCCAAGATCTTTGACCTAGACAATTAGATGAAATTAGATTGAGAGCAACTTCAAGAATATACACTCCAAAGAAGAGGTAAAAATCATATTTAGATGCACATGTAAAAGACAAGGGATTGAAAATGAGAGGTCTAGTCTTTTTATATGCATTGAAACATCATGCTCGAAAGTTAGACAAGTGTGGCTATGGACAATGATCATCAATAGGATATCAACAAGTGAAGCCATCCAACTAGCTACCTTAGAAGGAAAAGTCTTACCAAGTTATATCAGTGGTTGTAGACTAAAGCTATATCAAGAGCATTTAATGGAAACGATGATAAATTGAGTCGATATAGTGAAGAAGTGCAAAAGAAGAAGAGAAAAGAATTTGTGAAGAAGCCCAAGTAGAGGCTTTAGAACATATCAAATGTATGAAGTTGAGATGATAAGGAATAGATCAACCCGAGAACGTTAATTACAAAGTTCCAAGGTTTCACATGGCTATGTGCCAAACCAAGAATGTTCCCTCTCATTACATTAGAGATAGATGTCTATTTATAATAGTAGAATTAGGACAAGGCATGATCATGAATACAATCAAGGCTTTGATTAACTCAAGAGCAACCGCTAGCGCTATAAGATATTCTTGTTGTCAGGAAATGGACATGTTCATCAATCCTATTGAATCTTATCTTGTGGGATTAAGAGGAGTAGAAACCCCTTGCATGGGTGAGGTGGAGCTTCCCATTTCCATCCAAGATGTCCATCTGACAATCAAAGTGCTAGTTTGCCATGATGAAGACCTTCCTGAGTCTCTCATCCTTGGTCAAGATTGGATCTATGATCATGCAATCAACTTAAACCTAAGGATTGGACTTCTTTAGGTTTGGGTAAATGAATAGCATGTCATGGTTGTCGTATTTGTCCAAAATTATATGGTGTAGAAGGATTCGACTGTTAAAGCACATAGGCAAGAAGACGAGATTCCTTCTTTTCCAAAGACATCCATGGTCTCAATATCTCAATCAAACAAGCATGACAAGTGGCTTAAAAGTACTATGGAATCCCAAAGATAGATGATATCTTGAGGCAAAACAATCCATGGTGTGAAGGACATTTAGGTACTCAAGGGTGAGTACTTGATTTCTCCCTTACTGGGGCAACCTATGAATAAGAAGCAATCATTGATGGTACATCAAAGATTTCATGGACAACATCTACTCTCCATTTGGGTACTGAAGTAGTCAATGAAGGTTGCCCACAACCCTAGATAGATTTGGGTGTGTAAGACCTACTTATGAGCTCAACTAGTTGCACATGAGTTCTTAGCAATTAATCAGTCCTACCTTATCAACACCCTATAGCCTAACAAGGACAAGAAGGTAGCCAGTAACTTTTTCATTCCATCCTTGATGTGTGGTAATGAATTGAAAAATTTTAGGCTCACCCTCAACTTATTTTGGGAAGATCTTGCCATGAAGGGCATGCAGATCCCTACAGATAAGGAGACGCTAGTGCCAGATAGCATGAAGAATAAGAATCTTAGTAAGCTAAAGGATATGGTAGCCATGACCCCAAATATAATAGTCCATCTTAGAATATGTATGGAGCATTTTGCTTTTCTAGGACAAGATAGGTTGAAGCAGCCACATAAACAGGTATGGCTTAGTTCGTACCTAGCAGAGAACCATAACATGACCATCAATCTCCTGATTTGGATCATAGACCAAATCCATGCCGCCAACCAGAGATGGACCCATAACGTGAACTTAAACTGTTTATGTGATCTTACCCATATAATTTATCCATGTCTAGCCTATGATATTCCCATTTAGATGACCTTATACTAGAACAAAGTCCAATAGTTCAAGAGCAAAAAATCATCAGCACCTCCATCCAAGAGAATCAGAGGATCGATTCCTTGTGCTTAACCAAGACGAGCTACCTGGACACTAGATATCTCACCAACACGAGAACGTGTATTGCACCCATTCACACTTACATATGTATATGTATATGTATATGTATATGTATATGTATATGTATATGTATATGTATATGTATATGTATATGTATATGTATATGTATATGTATATGTATACGTATATGTATATGTATATGTATATGTATACGTATACGTATATGTATATGTATATGTATATGTATATGTATATGTATATGTATATGTATATGTATATGTATATGTATATGTATATGTATATGTATATGTATATGTATATGTATATGTATACGTATACGTATATGTATATGTATATGTATATGTATATGTATATGTATATGTATATGTATATGTATATGTATATGTATACGTATATGTATATGTATATGTATATGTATATGTATATGTATATGTATATGTATATGTATATGTATATGGATTAAGAGGAAAGTATGGATTATCGAACCAAGTTGTGGCATCAGCCCCATTTCTACAAGTTCTAGATCTAAATAAATTTTTTTGGGTAGAAACATATACAGATACATAAGGAAATGGTGTTGTGTTAATTCAAGAGCATCAACCCATAGATTTTGAAAGTAGAAGGATTAAAAAAGCTCAAAAGAAAAAAAAAATCTATGAATGAGAGGTGTATACCACATGCTTTCAAAACATGCTACCATTACTTATTTGGTGCCAAAGTGGCTATAGTCTTTGATAAAGAAAGTATGAAATGTTTTGCAAGCTAGCCCCATTTATTCAACCTCCTAAAATGACATTTATCTTGTACTAATAGCTACCTTATCCCTATATTGGAAATGGAAAACTCTCATCAAACTACCAAATACCATCTTCACATTGATCTTCCATCTCAAGCTCCAGATTAAAAATGTCATGGAGGGAGTTCTCTCTCGGCAAATTAAAGGAATAACTAAGGTGTTATGAAGCATAAAATGAAGATATTTTGTGTGATAGATCTACTTACCCTATTGAACCTTGAACTTGCAATCATCCATCTTTCTTAGTCCTACCTCTCTTTTAAGGTTTGTTTGAGATGGTGAGATGTGAATTATGGGGTAGTGTAAAAATTCAACACCCACTATCTTTGAAAGATAAACACTCAAATGTCATACATTGGTGTATAGAGACCTCTATGTGTGTGTGTGGGACAAGGGTTAAACATAGCGAAGCTCCCTAGCTCTGTAGATATCCTAAGCTATCCAAGGGGTAATTGGAATGAGTGTGCATAATGGCAACATGTCCACACTAGAGCATTCCAGATTATTACTATCTTGGGTGCAAGAGGATATAAAGGATAGGAGGAGAGTTGCATGCACAATTAATCAAGCCTTGTCTGAGAGCACTTAGGACCAAGTCCTATACTTGGTAAATCTAGCTACTCAAGGGGGTTTTTTTCCTTGAATCTCTTGTGTGTGATCTAGGGGGAAGCCACATGCATCATCTTCTTCGAGACTTGAAACTATTAGTGTGAGGAGTTGCAAAGTTTTGTGCTTCAAAAAGGAAGGGGATATGCCCCCTTACAGGAGACCAAGATCTCTCCCAAATGATCCATGCAGGGAATGCCACCAAGAGAAGTCGAGCCATGTACAAACAACACTTAGAGGTATCAATAGTCACTCACATGAAGGGGACGAGTGGGAAGACCATCTCTCTCTTCTCCCCGTTGTGTTGGGAAGCCTAAGAATTGGGAAGGTCTCTTATACCCACAAGAGGCTCTAAGTGGCTCACATGTGGGATAAAAAGCAAGCACACGTGTAGCAAATTGAGTTGAAATCCATGGGATGAGGAGAAGGCTAGTGATTTCCTCATACACCCCCTCTTAAGATCCTATTTCTCATACCTATCTCCACTAAAATGACCATAATTCCTTCATTTATAACCCAAATGAAGTAATTCCAAGTGTTATGGAACCTTTGATTTGTGTGCTATCAAGAACACAAAAAAGAAACAATTGTTCTTTAGAAAACACTTTGCAAAGATATTTGAAGTTGATTATTCATAGTCAAGGAGACTCATAGAAGGTCGTTTGTGATAGGAGGGCAAGGGAATTCAACTTGGGAACTCAAGAAGGGTGGTTGGTGATCACTTCTAGCTCTTCTACCACCTCAAAAAGTGGACTTCTTCAGTTCTTAGATAATGTTTCTTGCCAATAAATACATTTTAAGTATCTTTTCTGCATCACTCATCACCTAGGACAAGCATTAGCTTTTCATACATGCATGTATGATTGTGAATCTTTGCACATTTTGTAAAAGATAATAGTAGCATGATTTTATTATAGGTATGACGAGTAGAAAGCAAGAGCATGTAGTGTTCTAATCTAAATTGATATATGTGTTGCGAGCATGTGGATTTTGTATAGGGCATGTAGTGCCCTATGTTCCTTTGTTGCTTATTGTGTGCCTAAAAGCACACTTATGGTTAAATTGTGTGTAGAGAACTTTTGTTGTTTTTTCATATTTATATCATTTTGTTGTCAAAATGCTACTAAAATTCTCAAAATTTCTACTCATGATGCATAAAAGTAGAGAGCATACTAAAGCTAGCATTTGATTTTTTTGTTCTTCCTTGCAAAGGCTAGTGATTTGTGAGTTTCCACTACCACCGTTTATATAAGGCGTACATGTATACACAAAAAAGGGAAGAAAACATTAAAAAAAACATAAAAAACACTTAGAAACATAAAAGGAAAGGATCTTACACTTCCTTAAACATGGATTCAAGACACCTTCATCCCCACATAGGGAGGATATGCACATGGTGGAGCATCGAGTAGACACCATTGAAACCATGAACACTATAATATCACACTTAGAAAGCATGCTTTAGACCGTCTTAGAGTAGGCTTGTGGATCTAAGAAAGAGGAACCTATGCTTGATATTGAGATCCCACGGGTGGAGTTGGAAACTCTTCAGCTACCATGTTATCATGGATCTACTAGTGCATGTATTGTTGATTTTGTTAAGCAATGGCTCTACAAGTGGGGGAGCACTTTTGCTTATGCCATATCATGGACAACTTGCATAAGATATTACAAGCCACATATAATCTCATGGGTGTCACCTGTAGATGGTAGTGTAAAATAGAACAAGATAAGAAAGAGCCCATGACTTGGGAACAATTTAAAATCTTGTTCTATAATAACTTCCAATCACTAAATGAGAGGTCTAGTGCACTTGAAACCTGTTTTTGCATTAGTAAAAAGAACTAGACAGTTCAAGACTATGTCGATAAGTACATGGATGTACTTCTTAAAGTACTAGCTTCCATCCCAAAGTTTCTCCAAGTCCATAAGTTTGTCTTGGGACTAAGAGAAACTATTCAACCTGTAGTAAAAAAGGAGAGGTGTCAATCGTTGGCACATGCCATAGAGATGGCTCTAGTTTAAAAGGATGGTTATAGAGGCATGGGTTGCTAGGGTTACAAGTCCCCATGGACTAAGAAGAACCGGCCCTTCTTCTCTAGTGCTTCTGTTTTGACCAAAGCACAATATCAAAAAGAGATTAAATAGGTGCACGTGATCAAGACACTCTCAAGATTCAAAGCAAAAGTGTCCGATCTAGCTGAGATGTCTTATAATAACTCTATTCCTACCCCTTAGAAAAAAGAGAAGGCAATGAGATAAGGTATGTGCTATGAATACTTAGGACAAAATTGATTTAAAGACTATACTAAGAAGAAGTAGTTGCAATCGTAGTCATAAATCCTACACAAATAGGGAATGATGAAGATGAGGATTTCGGAGATTCCCCCATCCTAAATATCATCTCCCATAGAGGCCATCATGTTCACTAAGAAGGTACCTTCTATTCTAGATGTTGTACTTTCGTGAGTGGCACACAAAGGTTACTAGTTCTAGACACGAAACTCATTCTTATCATAGGAGTCATGGTAGGACTACCTTTCAAGGTCCTCTTTAACAATGGTACCACATATAATGCATTACTTCTTGTCTTATTCTACTCTTAAATTTAGACATTATGCAGTCAGAGTATGCCTACACAATGGAGTTAGCCAACGAGAAGGGCCTTTAGAAATGGGACCAATGATTATTGGTTTGCCAAATCTTGAGTCGAAAACTATACATGTGAAGGTTGCATTCTTGGAAAAACGCATCATGCTTCTTTCCAAAAGATAGTCATACACACACTACAAGAAAATTATAGCTTGTTCAGATTGATGTATGTGGTCCCATTAAGACTCCATCTTTTAGGAAACATGCATATTTTTTTATCTTCATTGATGATGTTACTCTCCATACATGCGTGTATCCTATGAAAGCAATGAATGATATATTTTCTTGCTTCAAATCATTTTTATCTATGGTGAAATTTTTCCTTGAAACAAGATTTTGACTCTACAAACAAATTGTGGTGGTGAATACATATCACATGATCCTAATGCTTTTCTTTCTGAAAGAGGAATTCCATATCAATGTACAATGTCATATACACCTCAACAAAATGGTGTTGTAGAGCATAAAAATAGAACACTCCTTGAAATGGCATGGTGTATGGTTAAAGGAAAGAACTTCCTTATAAGTTTTGGATGGAAGTGTTCATGTGTGCGAACTATGTGTTGAATCACTCTGAGTCTTGGAATGGGCATAAACCTATGGTTAGTCAACCTTGTGTGTTTGGTTGTTTGGCATACGCTCTTGTGCCATCAGAATAGCATCGCAAACTTGATGACAAGGCAAAGAAATGTATATCTATTGGTTATATTATTGAAATTAAGGGACATCCTTTGTAACATCCATTGATGGACACAATTATGTGATTCAAGATGTGGTATTTGCTGAAAAAGTCAGTTTTCCCTCTACTTGAATGCAAAAAGTAGCCAACAATTAGCTCACAAGATGTATTTGAAACACTCATGCCTTTGTTTTAAAGTGGTGAGTTTAACTATGGCCATGTAGATTAGCCAAGTGAGGTCCAAAGGGTTGAAAAACTCCATAAAATAGAGTTGAAAATGTAGAGAATTTCTATCCAAACATGGCTAAAAGTTTCTAGCCAAACATGGTTAGAATGGTTGGAAATTTTCAGCCAGATATTGTTGAAAATTTGCATCAAAATATGCTTGAAAATGAGCATGAAATTCAACCCCGTGCATGATATACATATTGATTATATATTGCATAATGAATGCATGTCTATCAACAATGAAAAAACTATACCAAAGTGGTTGAAACAAACTTTGCAAGATGGCAAATTGAGTGTACTTTTAGCTGGTACAATGAGATCAAGCTCTCCCCATGCACAAGTAATTTGATGGATTATTCTATTATTGCAACAACATGTAATGAAGATCCACTTACTTTTGAAGATGCATGTGATGATCCACATTCGATGAATGCTATGCAATAAAAAATTGATTCCATACATAGGAATGGTGTTTGGGAGTTATGTGAGTTTCCAAAAGGAAAAAAAATTCCTTGCTACCAAGTGGATTTACAAGATTAAGAGAAAGTGAAATGGTCACATTGATTGCTACAAAGATAGATTGGTTGCCAAAGGATATGTGCAACAATATGGAATTTACTATGAGAAAACTTTTGCACCTACTTCACACATGACTAACATTCATACCATGGCTGCATTCACTGCCCAATGCAATTGGAAAGTACAACAGTTGGACATCAAAACAACTTTCTTGCATGGTGATTTGCAAGAAGAGGTTTATGTGAAGCAACCTTTTGGACCATGAAAGGGCAAGAGCATATGGTTTGTCACTTGCATAAAGCCTTGTATGGTCTCAAGCAACCTTCATGTGCATGGTATGACAAAATCCATAAGCACTTGATTGTTCTTGGCTTCACATGTAGTCCCTGTGAAAACACATTTTGTGTATGCATAGATGGGGCTTATTTTACAGTGCTTGTTCTTTATGTTGATAACATTTGAGAAAATTACACTTATGTGTTCCTTGAGTAGCTTGATGTGAACCTTTTGCCTATACATGGGTACTTTTTACTCTAATGTTGACTAGAGGTTTTTCCCCCATGTTACCATATACATGATACACTCATATGTGGTGGTACTTTGTACTTAGGGACATTATTCAACTCTTACTTTAGTTATGTTCATCATCAATAGAGAGACCTATTCCAGCCATCCATCTTTTCTATTGTTCTTGTTCTGTTTGTGCTTATGTGTGCTTCTTGTGTGTCTCTTGCACTTCTACACGCACCCAATGATAAGAGCCTTGATTTATATTGACTTCATAAATACATTAGATGGGAGAAGCATAGATTCTTTGGCTTCATTATACTCTACAAGTTTCTTAAACTTTACACTTGAAATCAAGGGGTTGCTTGCAACGTCATGTTCTCCTGAATCAAGTGCACTACTCAGTTCTTACTCAATTATGAGGTATTAAAATTGTAACTATGACAGGTCAAAGTGCCCAAATTTGATCCACTTCTTATTGAAACATCTATGTATTCTATGTTCATAATCTAGAAATCAAGTTGATCCTTGTATCTCGTTTTCTAGACTTGGGATTATAGTATCTCAAACTCTTT
Organism: Ceratopteris richardii; assembly: GCA_020310875.1. Classification (NCBI taxonomy): domain Eukaryota; kingdom Viridiplantae; phylum Streptophyta; class Polypodiopsida; order Polypodiales; family Pteridaceae; genus Ceratopteris; species Ceratopteris richardii. Next base: position 100,780,170 of record CM035412.1, read on the forward strand.
GATATTGACCTTGCATCATCAAGACTACATACTTATGGGGTGAAGGATACTAGGGTAACTTAAGCTTCTTTATCAGTGCAAAATGGAAATAATTGTGGGCATCAAGATTATTTATCTTGATTTTCTTTCCCTGTCTACACTACAACATATCGGCCATGTACCGAGGCTTTTATCGAGGAAATTGAACAGGTGCATTTTTGCCCCAACGTCAATGTAATTATCGATATACGCATCGGTATTAAAGTGCTGGTATAGGCATCCATATAGGCATCGATATAGGCATTGGTATGAGCATCGATATAAGCATCGGTATTTTTGATGCTCATACTAGCGGCATACCGACGCCCACTGGGTGTACCGTTGCGCATATCGACGCCAGCTGGGTGTACCATCGCTTATACTGGTGACACTACTGGGAGTATTGTCGCTTATATCGATGAACATATCTACAAAATTGTTTTTGGGCAGAGTGTGTTTTCTTTTGCTACAACAACATTACCATGATGTTGTTTAGCAAAAGACAATACACTCTGCCCAAAAAAAATGGAGTACATGTGATGTGTACTCTAATGGCAACGGAAATATGATTTCATAACACAAAATGCTATCGGACACAAAAGAGATAATCAGAATGAACCATGAACCATATACAAAAAACTTATATATTTCATAAAGGAAGCATATACAAGAGTGTGGCAAACCACTATCATATATGGGGGAAATATAAATGTGGCAAAGCACTACCATATAAGAATCAAATATAAAATTCTAGTGCACCACTGCCATATACGAGCCAAATACAAAATTGTGGCACACCACTATCATACACATGCACATAATGATCGAAACATCCATATCAACAGTCCTACAACAAAGAACATTCATGAAATGAGATAAATTCACATGGGATTTACAAACAACAAGTAAAAACCAAGTTTATAAATTCATCACCTCATTGCAAACGCTCCCATGAAACGACCACACCATGTCCCTCCAAGTCCTCCAATAGTGCAGTCAATCCATGACGATATCCATAAGACTCCTCCATTCGTGTTGGAGGACGACCCATTGCCAGCTCCTGCAACAAATATACAAAACATAAGAGGAACATAAACGACAAGCTTAACACAAAAAATTCAATAAACCCAATCATTAGGAAAAAAAGTGAACCCTGCATGGTAGTTGTAAGGATTCCTAATTTTTAGGGATTAAGCTTAATCTTATACTTTGTTAAGGGGAAAAAGTGCATTTAATAGAGCACTTTTTGGTAGGCTGAAGTAGGCTTTTTTTTTAGGCTGAGCTAGGATCTTCTCTCTCTTTTGCACATAGAGAGAGAGAGAGAAAAACCACTTTCCACCTCATCAAATCTGTCCATCTTTATGAATAAAAAAATGAATTTTTTGAAAAAGTCTCTTTTTCAGCTATTCTTTATTCAAAATGGTCCATACTTTTATGTATATGTTAGAAGTTACTTCTTTTAGTTTTGTTTTTATAAAAAATCCTTTGAAAAAACATAATTTTCAAAATTCCTCCAAAAGTTAAGTGCCACATCATCAAACTCATAACTTTGGTTGCCTCAAAACATGAATTTTCAAAAAAAAATCTTATTTTCCATCTTACACACTAAAAAAAGTCATTTTGACCTATCCACATACCAAAACACACATTTTTTTCTTGCACATAGCTACTATACAAGCCATTCCAACCATCTCTGTGCTTCTTCCTATTTAGTGCAGGAGTTTTGGAACATCATGGTGCTCACATGTATTACAAACATAATACCAACACCAATGCATGCTCCTCACTCAAAGAGTACACATGTTCATGTTCCAACAGAATTTGCACCAACAACTAGAGGTAGCAATGACATAGATTCTCAAAATGATCGACGTGTAGCTGGAGAGAAGAATATTGATCTTTGGGTCAATGGTGCTTTGTATCCCTTAGATCCAATGTCTAATGTTCATCCTAGATTCCATAGTATCTCCACATTTCTACAATTCCTTGGTAGCAATGAAGATGGACTGCTAGGCTATTGCAAGTGATTGTCTAACCATTCTACATCTATAGAAAATTATTAGATGCAACAATGTCATCACAACCATTTCAAGATACAAAGTTTAGAGAGTGCTATACACACTTTAGAAAGTGCTATCAAATCTTTGGATGAGCACAATAATAGACTACAACAAGATGTGGAAGAAAAGGAGAGCACAATTACAAAGATAAAAGCCAATCTTACACAACTAAAAGAGACTCCACTTGGGATGAGATATAAGAAATGACCATTATCATCCTTTCAAGCTCTTTCAACTGGTGGTGGAGCACAGAAGCGACGTGTTTACACACTTAGGTATGTTTTTCGCTTGTTTGTTTATGTTAAACGACTTTTAGATTGAGTTTCTTATTATGCATGTCATTTGTTGAAGATGTCAATGCTTCCTCAACAATGGAGGATCAATTGAAGTTTCTGAATTCTTGTCTTAGCCACAAACATGTGCTTATGATTTTGGATTCACCAATAGGAAATCACATCAAAATCCAAGTGATTAAAGATTTTGCAGGCAACTTAGAAGATATTATTAGTCCTAATGAGGTACAGATGGTATGTGATGAAGAAGGTGTTAGTACTAGAGCATACAATGCATTGTACAATCTTTTGAAGTAGGCTCTGCAAAACAAAGGTATTTTTCAAAGCATTTTTTCATGCCCTTACAAGGTATCTCTAAAGAAGAAGATGACCAATGAGGATGTCGTCAATACTCTTGGAAATTACATGCATATAGAAGATGTTACGCCTGCATCCATTTATCATTCATCTACATCAAAGAAAGAGTTGAAAAATGCATCTAGAAAGGGATTCATTTACAAAAAGTACAACAATATATTTGTCAATTTGGAGAGGCTTCAAAAGGAAATGGTTAAATTTTACTAATCCACAATTCAAGGTATATCCATATATTGTTGTGATAATGAGATTTATAGTATTTTTATTAATATAATGTTTGTTATTTGATGTAGATTGTGGTTCCAACTCAAGTTTGTATTGAAGCTAGACAAATGTCAAATCATAAAGTGATGACGTATGGAGAGACTTAGTGTGACACTCATGAACGAAACTATGGCCCATGCCATTATTGATGAAAGTGAAGAATCTACCCATCACTTTACATATGTGTCCAATCCGAGAAAGATATATGGTGGTTAGGTGCTATTGAAGTACCTAAAGAATCCAATGATGTTCTTACATGGATTTTCAGTAGGACCCCATGGATCACGGAGGTGATAACTTCTCAAATTCATGGTGCCAAAATCATTGTTGAAGGCCTAGGTGATTTTGAAGTAGAGTGGCACTTAGGTGGAGACTTAAAGACTATCAAATGCATGTTAGGGTGCATCTGCTCTCTATCCTTGTCCATATTTCACATGAGGTTATAAACAAACAAAGAGAAAACAAAATAGCATAGATGATTTAGCTGATATGCATCTCCATCTACTGAATGGGATATACCTTTAATGAGGTGTCCCATGTTAGGTACTCCTAATCGTGACATGTTAGATAAGGATTGGAATCCCATTATTCCATTCCCTTTAGTCAATGTCCACTTTTGCACCTTGCATGGCTTCATGAGAATTTCCAATAGACTATTGAAGCTCCATATAAAATATGCATTTGCCATGAAGCCAATTGATAAATCTATTCAAGCTATAAAGAAATTGGATAAACTACTTAATTCAATTGGTTGTCATGGTGGAAACGTAACCCTAGTTGTTAAGAAAGTTGGAGAATCTCAAGATAGTTTGCAACAAGTGTCAATGACAGGGAATAAAGCAAGATATTTTTTTAGAAGAGGTACTAGCACTCAAAATAATGAACATTATGAGCTATGGAAAGACCTATGCATGATCACAACGGACAATGACTCTCAAGTTGATCTTTGTAATAAGAGAAAGAAGGTTTGGTCGAGCTTTGATAAGTTGGTAGGATTAATGGGTCTGACTAGCTCTAGTGCTATTCAATGTCAATTGTTTCAAGAGACATTAGTGGAGTTCACCAAGTGTTTCATTCAATCTTGGGGAGAGAGCAATATAACACACTACATTGTAAGTGTAATCTTCTTCTAAAAGTGTTCATTGCACTTACCTTTTTCTAATGCACATGGAGCTTATTTCATGCATCGATATGGGTTGTTAGAGATTTTCAGTACCCAAGGAATGAAAAAGTCACACTACAAGCGAGGGGTGTCTACTTCAACAACATGCAACATGGTGGTGGTCCAATGCAATCAAACTACATGAAGGAGATGTTTAATTGGTTTTACCGCACTACATTCTCAAGAAAGTTTTGCGAGAAGGATGCAACACAACATTGCCAATGAGAAATGGAAGTCATCATTAGGACCTCTCCATCATGCTCAGTGGTGTGCTAGGAGCCTATGAGAAGGCTCAGCTTGGAAGTAAAGTGAATTCGTTATTTCCCATTATGTGGTAAAACCTATGATTATTGTAATCTTGGTTTCAATGTGTTATTATTTATATTATAATATTATGTATGTTTTTAAACAAGTTTTGTCCATTCTAGTGTGAACAAATAGTTTTAGAAAAAACTCTATAAATAGAGAGAGCTCACTTCATTTCACACTTTTTGCAACCCCAGAGAATGGCACTCACCATGCAAATTGCAAGGAAAGATCGTGTGTTCTTTCCTAGCCATCATCTAGGGACACAATGCCCACCATGGTTCCAACCCCCCCCCAAAGACCCCAAAATGGTTCCTAGAGCACATTTGTGCCTGTGTCACATGATGGCACACCACTTGGGAGCAATCCATCATGAGAACAAGAAGTGTCCAATAGACAAGAGTATTTCACTCCAAGGTGATGAGACAGATGATGAGCCACCAAGGACACCCATCAAGGCAAGACCCAAACAAAAGCTGATGAGAAGGGTTGTATCAGAGAGCAATGAGGAGTCGTCCTTGAATGATGAAAGCAGCAATCAACCACCATGGAATGATATGCAAATTCCAACGAGCCATAGGGTGACACATGGAGACAAGACACTTCCACAAGGACAAGGGAAAATACCAACAGAGGAGGAAAGGGAGAAAAGTCAAGAACCACATCGACAACAAAATGTGCAAGATGAAGCTAGACCCTCACATCGTGTACATCGGAGAAAGCAAACATATCAACCACAATGTAGACCTCAATGATAGCCGAACATACCTCCCAATGCAAGAGCTCCACAAAGAGGAAGGAAGCACTACAGGGCTTTCACAGAGATACAACACTACCAAAAGTCTGTTGAACTACTCATATCGCGAAGAGATTTTGCAAGGGTAGTGAAAGAAGAACTACAAAGCTATTGTGCAGGTCTATGAATACAAGGGATAGCACTTGAAGCGCTTCAAGAGGAAGCTGAGGCCTGCCTCATCTCCATGCTTGAGGACTCTAACTTGTGTGCTATCCATGCCAAGAGAGTAACCATACAACCCAAGGACATTCAGCTAGCAAGAAGAATTAGAGGAAATAACCCATGACATGTGTATATTGTACCCTTTGGTAGGCCTACTTTGCGATGTAATACAATGATTAATAGAACATTTTGTTTTTACCTATATGTTCTTTGTGTCTTTTTTTTCTCTCTCTCACTCTCTCTATATTTGACTCTCCACCATAAGTGTATGTAAATAACTTTTGCTTCAGTTAGTTATATATGGAATGAGTTGAACTTGCATGTATTTGCCTGTTGGTTTTTGACTAGATATGTACATGTTGTACCTAATATTGCCCCTGAGGTCATTTTCATACGAGAAAACCCCCAGTCATAGAAACGTGGGATTCAACCCTACAAATTTTTTGCAGGGCTGAATCTCGTGTTTCTGTGGCTGGGGTTTTTTTTGCATTTTATGTCCTTGTTCATGCACCCTATGTATAGACGAGATGTTAAGAGTGTATAATATAGAGATTAGTCACTCCAAGTAATCTTTGGCTTGCTCAAACTTCAGTGTATAGTTGATGCCACCCATAAGCAAGAGAAATTGAATAATATTATACTATCTTAAACTTTGGATCCCTCATAAACACTAAAAAAGGCCAAAAAATCCCTAGCCACAGAAATGCGGGAATCAGCCTTGCAAAATTTTTGCAGGGCTGATTCCCGCATTGTTTTGGCTAGGGTTTTTTTGCCCTATTTTATGCTTTTTAAGATACCACAGACCATAGGCAGCACTTAGATGAAGAAAAAAACTTAAAATTACATAGAATTTGTGGAGACAATGGTAGGTTCAATTTATGAAGCACATTTCATATGCAGGACTAGACAAAGTAGGAAAAACTAAAGTTTTTATTATCCAAACATTTACATCATTTCTCACTTGCCTTCAATTTCTCTACAAGTTTCTTTCTCCTTTGGAGAGATTGAGGAAGCTAGTAAGTCAATACAGATCTTGATATTATATGGATTCCCAGACCCATGGCAATACTTATTTTCCCTAGTACTTTTCCTCTAAAGTTAAGTCCTAATGTAGTTACAACTAAGGATTTCCTAACCAAAATGACACAATTAGTGCCTTGGGTAATTGTACATGGACACAAAATTTTGCTAAGGGCCTTCAAACACCAAGTCATGAAGTGCCCATCTGGATTGTAGTCTTTATGTATGATAATAAAATCATCCTTTGGCAACTTTTCGATGTAGTTTGTCAAGGATGAACCACTCCCGCCAGAAGCTCAATCCCCACCAGATCTTGCCACAAACTTGTCCAGCTCAATTGCTTCGTGTTAAGAAAAAAATGAGAATCCAAGCTCTTACTTTGTTAACTTAAATTATCATATATTTAATTTAATTACCACTTACATCATGAAGCTTGTCTTCTTCCTCCCCTCTTCCACGGGCATCAAGATCAATGCTAGAGTGGTCCATGCCACTCTGCTCTGCTACGGGGGATGTAGGAACTTTCTGCTTCATTATCCTCTCCCGTGCTATGCTGAACTCCCCCTCCATAGTATAATTGCTTTCATCTTTTAAGATATCTGCACACACCATTGCTATGCTGTCTGCCACAGAATCTCCAAGTGGGATGGCCTTCTTTTCAAGTATGTCAGATGTGCTGTCAAGGGGAACATATGACATTGTGGAGAAAATACTCAGGCATTCGTCTAGACGTAGACCAAATGCCTTCTCAATATCATGAAGAAAAATAAATTCCTCTCCATCCACAATGATGATGGAGAGATATTCAATTTCCACCTCTAGTAATGTGGGCTCAGAGGGGTTGAGATCTGAAGGGGGGGCCTCCTCCTTGCTTGATAGCTCACGTAGTTTGTCCTCAACAGCACCAAGGAAGTTTTGGTGGATTGTAATGCTTTCTTTTGCAAAATTTATGGCCTCTAGTTGAGGCTCATTCTTCTCCTTAACAAAGCCCCCTGTGACAAGTTCGGGGAGATCGACGGGTGTAGGTTCGGGCTCCTCATTGATGATAAAATATGTTGTTGCAATGTAGGAAAGGTACTTTGTACCCATCCTCTTCTTTTTGTTAAGTTTCTTTATTAATCACAGATTCATCTAATAAGTGCCCTGCATTTTCAGCAATTGCCATGAAGCACTTAAGGCACTTCATGAAGGCTTCATCACCCTTGTGTATGTAGAGTAAGTGAGTGGGACCCATTTTAAAACTAAAATTGATACCTTCAAATAAAAGAATCATGCACAGAACTCTCAAAAAAAAGCTTTGGCTCATAAAAGAGATTGAATAGAATCATTAAGCAAAATAAGATACACCACATCTACACAATAGAAAAAATAAATTCTTAGAACTTTAAATTTATAATAAATTGCCATTGGAAAAATCAAAGATTTGGCAAATTGTACATCATATTGAGATCAAAAAATTATACATGCTACATGTCTTGCATGTTAAATACATTGTATCAGAGGAAGGATTATGAATGGACCATAGGTTGTGTGTACACCCTAGCACTCAAATAGTTCTTGAGCTCTATGACAATGAAAGTTGAGTTCCATCTACACTCAATTTAGGAAGGACTTTAATTTTATCCTCCAACCTCTTACCAATCTGTAGACAAATAGAAAAATTTTAAATAACATATTTGAATATAAAAATTTGTATAAACAAAAGAAAAAATACCATATGCTATTTACCTTATGCCCTTGTATTCTGAACTTTGATTGATCCAGATCCTCAAATCCCATTATTACTAGATCTTCTCTCATGCTGGCAAGAGTCCAATGATGATTTACTGAAATAACTTCCATTTCGTTGTTGGGTAGATTTATCTTAATTTCAAATGAATTAAAAAACCCTCAGAACTTTGTAAAGATATCCATTCACCAAGTTTACACATCCAATGACCATAACAGAATCTAATGTACAATGAAATATGATGTTTCAAGTATTGAAATCCTTCTACAAGTCCCCAATTTTTACCTAGTAAATCCTCTACCTGCTCATACGTGATATCTTTTAACATGAAGATTGTTGAAGTCTCTAGAATTGTGAATATCTGAAATAAATGTACAAAACAATGAATAGGAACACACCAATGTAATCCTACAAATCTTGAAACTCTTGTAAATTTCAAAGAGTTGTGTATGTCCATCACCATCTTATGCTTCAATGATGTTAATGTCCATATATTAGGTTGTGGCCACTCGAGCTTTAAAAGAGAATCTACCTTAATCATCTCTAACCTGCCAAAATCATTTGATGAAGAGGGTACAACATATGTATGTGTGTAAAAGAAAACTCTCTCATGTAATAGCTGAGCAGCACAGGCTTGTGGAAAGACTATCGACCCAACATTTGCATGCAATGCTTGGAAAGTACCTGTAAGACTATGAAGTGGTTGTTCTTCCACCAAGGTCGAAGGAAATATGTCTACAACAAAAAACTACACAACTTAACAAGGTATATTATGAAATTTGAACAAATGTCAATGAGTAATACTTACAGTTGATAGGATATCTCATACACCGACAGGAGTGACATCGATGGGAGTAAGGATGGCAGGAGTAAGACCAGCAGGAATGAGGCCCGAGGGAGTGCTACCATGAGCGATCCAGTACTGTGATGCAATGGCCATATACACAAGAGGTACCTGAGATATGAACTCTAAGAACTGCTCCTCTATCATGGAATGTGGAGTGAATGGAGGATTGTCTCCCATCGTGCTCTATAACAAAAGAACTCAAATAATTAGCATATGATAATAAAGGTAACATAGAGAAATGGTAGTGTACAAATGAACATAGCAAAAAAATAAACAAAAATTAGTACGTACAAGTGTTTGATTCAAAACTCCTCCATTCTAGCATCATCTTGGAGATCAGATGCATAGAGGATATCTATTCTCGAACAGTGATCTCTTCCTCCTCGACTATCGAATGAATCTCAGAGTCCACTATAGATGGACTTTCTTCTACATCTATGTTCTCACAAATTTGTCTACTATG
>CM035412.1:100794646-100802146 GCA_020310875.1 Ceratopteris richardii
GTGTGTATGTATGCATGCATCTGTGCATATTTGTGTATGTATGCATTTGTGTACATGTGTGTGTATGTATGTGTGTGTGTATGTATGCATGTGTGTATATGTGTATGTGTGTGTATGTATGCATGTGTGTATATGTGTGTGTATGTATGTGTGTGTATGTATGCATGTATCTATATGTGTGTGTATGTATGCATGTGTGTACATGTGTGTGTGTATGTATGCATGTGTGTACATGTGTGTGTATGTATGCATGCATGTGTGTATGTATGTATGCATATGTATGTGTATATGTGTGTATATGCATGTATGTATGTGTGTGTATGTATTTCTATATCTCTCTCTTTATCTCTCTCTATCTTTCTCTTTTTCATCTCTCTATATCTCTCTCTCTATTTTTTGCTCTTTCATCTCTCTTTATTTATTTCTTTATCTTCCTCTCTTTCATCTCTCTTTATCTCTCTCTCTCTCTCTCTCTATCTATCTATCTATCTATCTATCTATCTATCTATCTATCTCTCTCTATCAATAGAGAATAAAACAATCACTTATAGGTATATCCCTCTTTAGGATCATTGATGTCAAAGCGTAATGTATGTTGTCTACTGTTGAATTTTAAAGAATCGATGCCAAAAAACTTCTGCAAAATCAATGAGAAGAAAAATTATAAAACATAAAGCATAGAGAAAGACCAAGGGCAAAAGTACGTGCACCACTTACCAAGGTGCGAGATCTAAAGAGAGAGAGAGAGAGAGTGAGTGTGTGTGTGTAGAGAGAGAGATCTGTGTGTGTGTGTGTGCACAAGACAATGCAGGTCACAATTGAGTTTGCGCGTGCAAGTTCGACAGAAGCACGCAGTACTCAGTGTAAAACACGCACAAAATGTTGAGTTTTAGCTCTCCGGTTCCTAGTATGTTTAAAACATGGCCTTAGTATAGGAAATGGTATAAGCGTTAGTATGAGCGTCAGTAATTTCCAGCAAATTATTGACACTCATACCGATGCTTATACTGATGCTCATACCAACAGTCATACCGACACCTATACCGGTGATCGCAAAACATACCAACGAGCCATTTTAAACGGTCATACCGACGGTCAAGTGATCGTGGGTATGCTTAAGTTCATTTTTCCAACGTTTATACCGACACCGGAGTGACTGTCGGTATAGGCAGCTATTGGAGACATAGAGCTATTCCATATAGATGTATGGGGCCCATGCAAGGAGCCTTCAATCTTTGAATCCAGGTATTACGTGCCTTTCATTGATGATTGTAATAGATGGACAATACTCTACTTTATTAAGCATAAAGATGAAGTGTTCTCTCATTTCAAGAAATATCTAGCACTTGTTGAAAATCAGACAGGAAGGACCTTGAAGAGGCTAAGGTCAGATGGAGGGGGAGAGTATTTCTCCCATGAATTTGATGCTTATCTCCAAGAGAGAGGTATCAAACAAGAGATTACAACCAAATATACTCCATAGCAAAATGGAGTGGAAAAAAGGAGGAATAAAACCATAGTGGAGGCTGCAAGGTCAATGCTAAATGAGAAGAAATTGTTAAATTATCTATGGGTAGAGGCTGTATCTACAGCCACCTATTTGATCAATAGACTCCCATCAAAAGCATTGGATGTGATGACACCTTATGAAGCATGTCATATCTTCATTATTTTAGTGATATTGCAAAAGCATTTTCTCTACTACGTTTACTTGATCATTTGCTAGACTTTAACTTGTTATAGTTATAGTAAAGTGTCTACTATATACCTATAAAGTTTCATTATTTTTGGTTCAGCCAATCTCGAGATATGAACTAATGAAGTCGACTATGTCTGCACATCATCTTGTTCTTGAAATGTTGGCATGACCCACCTGAGTTGCTAAACTTATTCCTTAGTGTATAGTGACCCTAAATTCATGAAATAACTTGTTTTAGATAGCTATAGACTTGAATTAGATGTGTGCAAAAGCTCTCCAGTCAACTCATACCAGGCTGTGAGCTCTGAGCAAAACATTGAGCACTTCTAGTCCCAAAATAGAAGGTTTATTCACAGTTCTAGTGCATCCAAATCATCTGTTTTGATGAAAACTTTTGGCAGTGATGTTACAAAGTACATAGTGGGTTTAAATGCATTATTATGAATCCAAAGAAGTCTAATAAATCCATGGAGCTAACTTGGCAAGTCTAGAGCATGTTTTGTGAAACACCAACTCATCCCTAGACTGTACCCAACCATCTCCTCACATAACCTAGGCCACCAAAATGTTCTTCTAACTAGTTGAATGGTCTTGTCTACACTAGGATGCCCTGCACAAGGAACATCATGGTTATCATGCATGACTTTTCTTCTCACATTCTACAAATCTCATATGCAAATGTTCCCATTTTGTTTGATCATTCCATTCTACATTAAAAAATTGGAAAACGAACTTGGCTTTTTTGCTTTACTAGGGGAGGATGCAGATGGGACTATCACATCTCCTATAATAGAGTCATCATTGATGACTCTAATGATCTATAACAAATGTGGATCTTCCACTTGTGCTTCATTTATTTCTTGAAGCAATGATCTTTCTAAAGCTATAAAGCGCATTTGATACATTATCTAAGATAGTGAATCAGCTACAATACTCTCTTTGCCTCTTCTATACAAGGATTTCCATATGCAACTCTTGCATGAGCTCAGCCCCATGAGCTTTCCTGACTCAAAAATTTGGTTGACTACAAAAATACTTGAATGTATAGTTATCTATGTATACCCAAGCAAAAAAGATTATGTCTCCGAACTTTAAGAGCATGCACAACTGCATAAACCTCTTGTTCATGGACTAGCCAGTTGTGTTGTGCACTACTTAACATTTTAATTCCAAAGGCTATTGTTCTACCATCTTGGCTTAAAACTACCCATATGGCTATGTAGAGAATAAAAGCTATCTTTCCACTCTTGCTTCTATGCTAAAAGGTAATTTTCCTTGAAGCAAGTTCATCATAGGTGTTGCTATCGACTTATGAAATCAATTTCTCATAAAAATTGGAAAGTCCTAAGCATGATCAGATCTTCCCCTCATCTTGAGGAGTTGGACATGCAAATATAATTAACACCTTCTTGGGATCTATCTTTATCCCATCAGCTAAAAATATGTGCCCTAGATACTCTATATCTAGAAGAAATAATTGAGTTTTATCTAGATTTACAAATAGCTTATTTTCCTTTAATCTATTTAATAGTAATATTAAATGACTATGATGATCATGTATAGACCTACCATACAGTAACAAGTCATCTACAAAATCCACAACAAATTTACCAATGAATGGTCATAAAATATCATTCATTAAAATCATAAAAGGAGCAAGTGCATTAGACAAACCAAATGGCATACTAAATACTCATAATGCCCAAAGTGGGTTGTGAAAGTTGTTTTATGTACATCCTACTCTTCAACTCTAATATAGTGGTATCCACTCTTTAAATCTATTTTACTATATACAATTGCTCCACCTAGAGCACCAAGAAGATCATCTATTCTAGGCATGCGGCATCTATGCTTGATGATAATCTTACTGAGTGCTCGGTAGTCCACAAACATCCAATAAGATCCATCTTTCTTCATTACTAGAAGAATTGGTATTGTAAAGGATGAATAATTGGGTCTAATAAGCCCTTTCTCCATGTACTCATCCACAACCTTGCTGACTTCATTCTCCTCCTACAAACTCACTGGTTGAAATTGCTCCTAGCACCAATTTGATCATGTGATCAATATTGTTGCAAGGAGGTAAACTCAAAGGTAACTCATTCAAAAACAAATCCTCAAATTATGCTCTAACTTTCTTTGAAAGTACTTGTGCATTCCAATTGGAGCTTCCTTGACTTTGAGAATCCATCACTACACATGATGAATACACAAAATACAAAAAATAAATATACTTATAATCAAATTTTGAGTAATTTTGTTGCAGTCAAAAATCATGTATCTTGGAGATCTTGCTCTCCATGGATCAATATTCACCTCCCCTCATGCTCAAAATGATACACATGCAAAGCAAATTCTATGATTGGTTGTTTCCAAGCATGCCATTGCATACGTAGGACTACATGGAAACATGCCAGTCGTGGAATATCAAAATCCAATATGTCCCTTGTAGAGTTGGATCTAAAAGGGTATGTTCTTCTTGATATTGAGTATTCAGTGCATTTTTCAAGAGAACCACACCTCCATTTGTAGCCATAAGCTCAATTTGTCCTACTCCAATGATACGACAAGAGGCATCGTTTGCACACACCACATGTCCACCTTTCAATCTTTCAAAAATGAAACAAACCTTTTGCATGAAGCTATGTGCTTTGAAGCAACAATTTCCAAAAACCAACCCAAATCAGCCTCAATCACAACCATACATTTAGAATTCATTGATGCATCATAATGACATGTAACAAAACATGCCCAAAACATTTGAGCCATGTTGGCTTCATCATTCTTTGCATTTGAAGAATTTTCAGCAATAGACATGCTGGATTCCTTCTTCTTTTCATTGAGCTTACCAAGCTTTCTACACTCATCAATAGTATGACTAGCCTTCTGGCAATATTTGAATCTCTTTTTCTTCTACAAATCAGCATCATTAGAGGAATGAGTGGAAGAGGAAGGTTGAGGCTTTGGTTTTGATGAATCCAAAGTTGAACCATACTTGCCCTTACCTTTTTTGTGAGATAGGAAGTGCTTGCATTCCCTCAATAAAGCCACTCCAATTCACTCTAGATTTCTTTTCTTGCAAAATAAGAGACATGACATCATCAAATGCGTACATATTTGGATTCCCTTTTGCAACCAAACCGATTCTAGTGGCGATGCATATGGAATAATCTCATCTATGTTTGCTAATCTCTCTTTCAAATCCTTGATGCATGTCAAAAACTACGGTTGGGGGTCTTTGATCTACACCTTCCACTATGTTCCATAGTTTTTTTGCAACAAGAACATGTTTCATCATGTAAGACTGCATTGGATAGTTGGTCCCATCAAGCATGTCTTTAGCTTGAGGCATGAATCCAAACAATTCATTGTTGCCCACCATTTCACTAAAGAAGAAGAGTGTGAAAAAATCTTTACTTCAATGAAAGCTAAAATGAATCTTGAAAGCCTATCACTTTTCTTTAGCATAAAATCTTAACAGTGCATTTGTTTTTGTTTCCTAACAAGTGCTAAAGTGTCCATAAATCTCACTACAAAAATGGCTTCAAAATGCGGGTAAAACTTCATTGAAACTATTGGAAAACAATAATGGTTGACAAAAATCAATGCTACATGATCAGAAGTGATTTGCACTATTAAAAGTGTGTGTGCATCATGATGTGAAAAACTAAAACTTGAGAAGGATCTGAGCCTACTCTAATTTCATTGTTGGGTGTGTGTAGAAGTCCAAGAGACACCAAAAAGAGCGTTGAGAGTAATTATAATGGTAAGAGTATGCATGATTGTATGAGTGTGTGTGCATGAGTGCATAGGTGAGAGTGAGTGTGAGGAGTGCTTGGGGTTGTGAGGTGTGTGGAAGAGTGAGAAAAGTTAGGTGTGCACGAGTGAAAGAGAGCTCGGAAAGGTGGGTAGACTAGACTCGAGATAGGGACAGAGAGGGAAAGAATTGGGATTGTGTGTGCCATATGTGAGAACGAGGCATAGCGAAATCCAAAAGTGGAAGAGAGAAATAGAGGGTGAAAAATAATCACAAAAGACGAGTGCGTATAGGGCTATAAACAAAACTCTCCATGCAAAGAAGGCAATAGGACCAAGATCAAAGTTTTCAAAGGACCAAAGAATAATCAAACAAGATTAGAAATGTGGGCCACAACGGACATCATTGTGGCTTGAGGGTGAAATAAACTTGGCAAGTTAAGAGAAATAGAACCAAGATAGCTGAATATAGGTGCAATTATTTGCACATTCTACGTGCGTAAGACCTTATCCAAGTGTGCATGATTGCCACATGTCCACACTAGAGCATTCCAGATTATTACTATCTTGGGCGCAAGAGGATATAAAGGATGGGAGGAGAGTTGCATGCACAATTAATCAAGCCTTGTTTGAGGGCGCTTAGGAGCAAGTCCTACATTTGGTAATCAAAGCTAGTCAAGGGGGTTTTTTTCCTTGAATCTCTTGCGCGTGATCTAGGGAGAATCCACATGCATCATGTTCTTTGAGACTTGAAACTATTAGTGTGAGGAGGAGTTGGAAAGTTTTGTTCTTTAAAAAGGAAGGGGATATGCCCCCTTACACGAGACCAAGATCTCTCCCAAATGGTCCACTCAGAGAATGCCACCAGGAGAAGTGGATCCATGTACAAACAACAGTCAGAGGTGTCAATAGTCACTCTCATGAAGGGGGTGAGTGGGAAGACCATCTCTCCCTTCTCCCCTTTGCGTTGGGAAGGCTAAGCATTGGGAAGGTCTCTTATACCCACAAGAGGCTCTAAGTGGCTCACATGTGGGATTAAAAACAAGCACACGTGTAGCAAATTGAGTTGAATTCCATGGGATGAGGAGAACAATAGTGATTTCCTCATACACCCCCTCTTAAGACCCTATTTTTCGTACCTATCTCCACTAAAATGACCATAATTCCTTCATTTATAACCCAAGTGGAGTAATTCCAAATGTTATGGAATCTTTGATTTTGTATGCTACCAACAACATCAAAAAGAAACAATTTTTCTTTAGAAAAGCCTTTTGCAAAGATATTTGATGTTGACTATTCATAGTCAAGGAGACTCGTAGAAGGTCTTCTGTGATAGGAGGACGAGCGAATTCAACTTGGGAACTCAAGAAGGGTGGTTGGTGATCACTTCCAGCTCTTCAACCACCTCAAAAAGTGGACTTCTTCATTTCTTAGATAATGTTTCTTATCAATAAATACATTTTAAGTATCTTTTTTTTCATCACTCATCACCTAGGATAAGCATTTGATTTTCGTACATGCATGTATGCTTGTGAATCTTTGCACATTTTGTGAAAGATAATAGTAGCATGATTTTATTGTAGGTATGACGAGTAGAAAGCAAGACCATGTAGTGTTGTAATCTAAATTGATATATGTACTACAAGCATGTGGATTTTGTATAGGGCATGTAGTGCCCTATGTTCTTTTGTTGCTTATTGTGTGCCTAAAAGCACACTTATGGTTAAATTGTGTGCAGAGAACTTTTGTTGTTTTTTCATATTATCATTTTGTTGTCAAAATGCATTGAAATTCTCGAAATTTCTATGCATGATGCATAAAAGTAGAGTAACAAAAGAACTCAAATAATTAGCATATGATAATAAAGGTAATATAGAGGAATGGTAGTGTACAAAAAAACCTAACAAAAGAAAAAACAAAAATTAGAACGTACAAGTGTTTGATTCAAAACTCCTCTAGTCTACTATCCTCTTGGAGATCCGATGCATCGAGAATATCTATCTCTATATTGACGACTTCTAAATCACGTGCTATACTGGTTTCTT
>CM035412.1:100807146-100909646 GCA_020310875.1 Ceratopteris richardii
TGTATGTATGTGTGTATGCATGTGTGTATATGTGTATGTGTGTGTATGCATGCATGTGTGTATATGTGTGTGTATGTATGCATGCATGTGTGTATATCTGTGTATGTATGCATGTGTGTACATGTGTGTGTATGTATGCATGTGTAGATGTGTAGATGTGTAGATGTGTAGATGTGTGTCTGTATTTATGCTCTATCTTCCTATCTCTATCTTCCTCTCTTTCATCTCTCTTTATCTCTCTCTATCTCTCTCTCTTTCTCTCTCTCTCTCTTTATCTCTCTATCTCTCTATCTCTCTATCTATCTTTCTCTCTCATCTCTCTCTTTTTATCTCTCTCTCTCTTCTCTCTCTCTTCTATCTCTCTTTCTCTCTCTATCAATAGAGAATAAAACAATCACTTACAGGTATGTCTCTCTTTTGGATCGTTGTCGTCAAAGCATAATGTATGTCGTCTATCGTCGAATTCCAAAGAATCGATGCCAAAAAACTTCTGCAAAATCAAAGAGAAGAGAAATTATAATACCTAAAGCATAGAGAAAGACAAAGGCTAAGAGTACACGCACCACTTACCAAGATGTGAGATCTAAACACAGAGAGTGTGTGTGTGTGTAGAGAGAGAGATCTGTGTGTGTGTGTGCACAAGACAATCCAGGTCACAATTCGATTTGCGCACGCAAGTTCGACAGAAGACAACCAGTACTTAGCATAAAACACATGCAAAATGTTGAGTTTTGCTCTTGGGTTCCCGGTATGTTTAAAACACGGCCTCGATATATGTGTCGATATGGGCGTCGATAATTCCCAGCAAATTAGCAACGCTTATATCGACGCCCATAGCGATGCATATACCGACGGCCATACCGACGGTCGCGAGACATCCCGACGATCCGTTTTAAACGGTCATACCGATGGTCACTTGACCGTCGGTATCTTTCAGTGGAATTCTCTAACGTTTATATCAATGCCGGGAGTGACCATCGGTATAGGCAGCGTCGGTATGCCCCGCATATGTTGTAGTGTTTGTACCATCCATTGATGGACACAATTATGTGATTCAAGATGTGGTATTTGTTGAAAAATCAGTTTTCCCTCTACTTGAATGCAAAAAGTAGCCAACAGTTAGCTCACAAGATGTATTTGAAACACTCATGCCTTTGTTTCAAAGTGGTGGGTTTGACTATGGCCATGTAGATTAGCCAAATGAGGTTCAAAGGGTTGAAAAAGTCCATAAAATAGAGTTTAAAATGTAGAGAATTTCTATCCAAACATGGCTAAAAGTTTCTAGCCAACATGGTTAGAATGGTTGGAAAATTTCAGCCACATATTGTTGAACATTTGCATCAAAATATGATTGAAAAGGAGCATGAAATTCAGCCCCATGCATGATATACATATTGATTATATATTGCATAATGAATGCATGTCTATCAAGAATGAACAAACTATGCCAAAGTGGTTGAAACAAACTATCCCAAAGTGGTTGAAACAAACTTTGCAAGATGGCAAATTGAGTGTACTTTTACTTGGTACAACGAGATCAAGCTCTCCCCATGCACAAGTAATTTGATGGATTATTCTCTTATTGCAACAACATTTAATGAAGATCCACTTACTTTTGAAGATGCATGTGATGATCCACATTGGATGAATGCTATGCAATAAAAAATGGATTCCATACATAGGAATGGTATTTGGGAGTTATGTGAATTTCCAAAAGGAAAAAAACTACTTGCTACCAAGTGGATTTACAAGATTAAGAGAAAGTCAAATGGTCGCACTGATTGCTACAAAGATAGATTGGTTGCCAAAGGATATGTGCAACAATATGGCATTTACTATGAGGAAACTTTTGCATTTGCTTCACACATGACTAACATTGATACCATGGTTGCATTCACTACCCAATGCAGTTGGAAAGTACAACAGTTGGACATTAAAACAACTTTCTTGCATGGTGATTTGCAAGAAGAGGTTTATCTGAAGCAACCTTTTGGATTTTCCATGAAAGTGCAAGAGAATATGGTTTGTCACTTGCATAAATCCTCATATGGTCTCAAGCAACCTTCATGTGCATGGTATGACAAAATCCATAAGCACTTGATTGTTCTTGGCTTCACGTGTAGTCCCTGTGAAAGCACATTTTGTGTATGCATAGATGGGGCTGATTTTACAGTGCTTGTTCTTTATGTTGATGACGTTCTCTCTTTTCGTAGAGCTTTAGGCTTATTGCCTAGTGGGGGTTGATCTATCACTACCATCATGTGTTCACATCATTTACTCCAGGGGGGTTTGTTACACATATGTGTTCCTTGAGTAGCTTTGATGTGAACCTTTTGCCACAAATGCTGACTAGAGGTTTTTCCCCCATGTTACCATATACATGATACGCTCATATGTGGTGGTACTTTGTACTTAGGAATATTATTTAGCTCTTACTTAAGTTATGTTCATCATCAATCGAGAGACCTATTCCTGCCATCCATCTTCTCTATGTGTCTTGCTCTGTTTGTGCTCATGTGTGCTTCTTGTGTGTGTCTTGCACTTCTACACGCACCCAATGATAAGAGCCTTGATTTATATTAACTTCATAAATACATTAGATGGAAGAAGCATAGATTCTTTTGCTTCATTATACTCTACAAGTTTCTTAAACGTTCCACTTGAAATCAAGGGGTTGTTTGCAATGTCATGTTCTCTTGAATCAAGTGCACTACTCAGTTCTTACTCAATTATGAGGTATTAAAATTGTAACTATGAAAGGTTGAAGTACTCAAATTGGATCCACTCCTTACTGAAACATCTATGTATTCTATGTTCATAATCTAGAAATCAAGTTGATCCTTGTATCTCGATTTCTAGACTTGGGATTATAGTATCTCAAACTCTTTGATATTGAACTTGCATCATCAAGACTACATACTTATGGGGTGAAGGCTACTAGGGTAACTTAGACTTCTTTATCATTGCATAACTGATATAAATGTGGGCATCAAGATTATTTATCATGATTTCTTTCCCTGTCTAGAAATTGATCCATGCAATTTAATTAAATGATGGTGTCAATTTTCTTGGGGATCCCACATCTTGTTTGTGAAATTTATGTGTGCTACCATAATGGATCATGTGCACTTTCTTTTAAACATTGTTTTAATTAGATTCAAGGGTTGAATCAAGTAAAATGGATGTTTCCCTTTTCCTTTGTCAGCATGAGTATTTTTAAGTTCAACCCTAGTGCAATAATAGTGATTGTGATGTTTCAAAGAAAGACTTTTAAAAAAATTACTTTTTGAGCTCTTTCATATTCATCTTGAGGTAGTTTGGTCTTAAATATGCGAGGTTTCTTTATGAGACTGATCATTGTGAATTTATGCCACCTTAATAACATCCTCTATTGTCTTAGGTGCATTCCATTTAGTCTCCTATTTTAAGTGTTAGTCTACGCAATAGACAAACCCTCAAATGTTTTGGGAAATAATCTGTATTCTTCAATTTTAGTATGATTGTGTGATATTAGGAGTTTATTCTTTAGAGGGAACTATTTTTTATAAATAGACCCCCCGAATCGGGGCCAAATAAATGGGCTTATGTTTGCTTCATGTGAAATAATCCAAAACTTGTAGAGCATGGGACTCCAAAGCTTGTATGGTTATGGAGTTTTTTGAATTCTATGTATGTCCCATCACTTTTGTATGAAGGAAGAATATCTTTTGGGATTCAATGGAAGGACATTGTAAGTCTTGTACGTAGATTCTTTGAAACTATGTTTTTCTTTCTCTTGCTTTTGCGTTCCTATCACATCACTTCCAAAATGTTGTGGAACTCATCCTAGAGAGTCCATTTTCTCAGGTTCATGCATATCTAGTAGGATTTTTCAAGCGTTTCCATGTACTCAATAGGCACATTCAAGAACACTATATCATGATATTCATATACAATCTGCCTCTTGATAGGCAAGATCCTAACGTTGTTAGTCCAAAATCTTCTATTCATGAGCTTATCCATATATATGGCCTTCAAAGATGCCTCATACTGAAGTCACTTCAATATGATCATGTTATTTGGGGTTTTGTGGCCCTAGCAGTACGTGGAATTTCCTTTAGCTCATCTTCTCAATCATAATCATTAGAGTTAGGACTAGTGGCTACGATGCCCCTATCATTCGTATGCATTATCAATTGTCAATAAATTTACTATGATGTCTTTGTCTTAATAATATACATGATGGTATTTGACTATGGAAATATGCACAAGTGTTAAGGAGTTACGGTTTCTAAGCCTAATTAACTATGGATTTAGGTTGTTTAAGTAGGGAACTAGTCTAAGGGATTTATGACTTTCAATCTGCAAGATGGTTTGATAAGCTTTGATAAAGGTTCCCATTTCCTCAAAATTCATAAGCACTCCATGTAGATGTTTTTGCCATGGCTATTTTCCCACTAAAACTCTGATTTTCCAATCAAATATTGTAGGCATGTGTGTTTATTTTCATGTGTTGCTAATTTCAACCTAAAAATGTGACTCTTGACTAAACATATCTATCCTAGAGTTGCATACAACTTCAAGTGTATGTGCAAGCCTTAACTCTTGCCCTTTCAAATTTCAACAAATCCAAAACAAAAAAAAATGTCAATTTTATGCATGTAAGGTTGCTGAGTTATTTGAAAATGTAATTGTGAAATCCATAAGTTTGCATGCATGCAAATGGATCCTACTCGCCTATGAAACTGACACTCCCTTCTAAGCCAAAATGCAAAACAATCAAGTGTTCATGTGTCTCTAATCTAGGGCCAAATATGGGTATGATCCCTAAGTCAAGGAGGAGGGTACTTTTGGGAACCCATAACTCAGAAAAGAGTGCAATGAAGACAATTATGTGGTAGTGGTAGATAGGAAGGAAATTGTGGTGCTTGGGATGGAAATTGTAACAAAGCCACAGATGGGAATGAAGATGGCTAGTGGTGGGAGGATCCCGCTGAAGAAGCCTTTTATTTTATATATGATATTGCATGTTATGTCTCCCTTACACAATGCTCACAATTTGCTCTCAAGAAAGTTACTGATGCTGCTCAAAGTGGTGTGAATGATTCTCTAATGGATTCTGGCTCATTCGGCCAATGCTCTTGGCTTTTTATGGGATCTAGACCTTACACAACACAAAATTTTTTCCCTTGAGAAAATGTTACATAACTCATATCACCCACACGATTCGCATATCACACAATTACCATACCAGGCAATATTGGCTCACCATTGCAATACCATACAACCATTCTTTTTATAGCAGTTCGTTGTGCCCGACTACAGATCATGTAAGTTTTTTTAGGATACTAGATCATGATACACGATGACTCGATCATGCAGGTGCTTTTTTAATGCAAATCATGGTCCACGATCATTCTTCCTCTCAACTCATGGATACAAAGCTATTGCGCACGAAAGTATTTCCTTGCTATGCAATCATAGAAGCGGCTGGATTTGTTTTCGGGTCCTAAAAGCATGGGGGACGATTTCTCCAAGCTTCTAAATTTCTATAGTTATATATTCTGGCCAACGATCATTGTATCTTATATGATTATAGCCTAGCGATGGAGGAGGGAGTCCATCTACAAGATGCTTCCTATCCAACAGAAAATGCGGTAATGTGAAAGATGAAGAGAACTCAATGGCGCAGTTGATGGAATTTATCATATTCGCCAACTCCTTCTTCCAATGAGATAGGACTTCGTAGAGGCTCCCTTGATGCTGGAACCCTTTGCCAGATGACTACAGCCGGCGATGGAGTCCTCATTGCCTCAGCATGCATGCTTTTGGGACGTGCACGCTTCTAGAGCAACAACCACATTCGCCCAAAGTCGATTCCAATTTGCGTTGCGCGACACACAATGTAGGAGCATTCGCCAGATGACTTCAGCCGGCGATGGAGGGTGGATTGCCTCAGCATGCATGCTGTGGGACTTGCACCCTTCTAAAGCAACAATCGCATTCGCACAAAGTCGCTTTCATTTTGCGTGGCAAGAAGATGATAATACAAGCAACAAACAATGTAGGATAATTTTTTGCTATAAAAATCATTGGTCACCGTTTGTCAGCATGGACTTGGCTTTCTATGCGAATTGGCTTTCAGATGTATGGTGCCTGCTTTTATACGTCGTTTTGCATTTATATGCGGTGATAAGAAAAGCATGATTAAAAGCAGGCTTTCAGATGTGCGATGCCTGCTTTCATACGTCGTCTGCTTTTATACGTCGTTTTGTTTTTATACGGGGTGATAAGAAAAGCATGATTAAAGCTGCTTTTAGCTTTTGAACAAGTTTTCCGATCATCGGAGGGGACTTAAAATTCACAGCAATGATCGCCTGGGAGTTCTTTTTCAGTGCATGCGTGAGGACCCATTGACGGACTTGGCTTTTGCGCTTCGAGCGCCTCTCGATTAGTATATTTAAGGATCTGCCCAAGTTGATATATATCGCGTGGACTTCTTTTGTTATACGCGATATAAATATTTGAGGATCTGCCCAAGTTGATATTTGAGGATCTGCCCAAGTTGATATATATATTTCAGGAACTGCCCAAGTTGATATTTGAGAATCTGCCCAAGTTTATATATATCGCGCGGACTCCAAATCTTAAGAAAAGTAGTTGTCCCCAAGCTTGGCTTCATCATCGTTTACTAATTAATCGCTTCGCCATATTTTCTGTACTTTTACAAAGCCCTACGATTTGGGTCTCGTAGGAGCAATCAAAAGACAATGATCCTAATAACAAATGACTAGTTGATGGGCAGCAAGGTTGTAGCTTAGTGGCTGACGTCTTCAATAGTGGGAGGAAGTCTTGAGTTGAAGTCTTGGCTGGATATATTCATGAATCTCTCATGATGGGTGCCTCTACCTTATGAGGTTGGGTGTGTATTTCCAATTCAATGTACTTTTAAAAAAAAATAAGGTCGTTTGATTGCTTATCGCCGTGGCTGAAGTTTACAAAAGGGATGGGTCCGTTAATTCACGTGGGCTCCGTTCAATTATGCCATGACCATATCGGTTTGGTAGTTTAAATATTTTGGTCTAGATGGAAGTCAGTCACGTGGATATATCCAAGGGTGGTTTTCATAGTACAGGGCCTTAAGAAGTTTAGATCACAAAGGAATGACTGTCTAGGTTGACTTGAGAAGATCACGCATGATCTTGAGGCAAAATAATGGAGAAAGAGACTAAGTACGATCGTTTGATGCAAGAGCTTCACTCAGCAAGGTACCTTATCCCCATCAAAACCGAGCCATATTCTTGGTTAAAGGTTATACATATCCAATTAGAAGAACTTCATGGGATGTCCAAAAACAAAGAGAAAGTTTATGATCCTAATGAGAAAAAAAGTAAAGAAAAAATAATTACTCAAAGAACCATATTTTTGGCATTCAATCCTACCATCATGGCAGTTAAGAGTAGGGATGAAGTGGAAACCTCTTAGAATAGGATGAAAGGCTGAATTTATAAACAAGATTTGCAAGCGCTCAAGTGTACCCATAAGATGATATATTTGCAAGTTCTTAATCCATCATGCAAGTTACCTAGATGTGGCTGCATCTTCCTCAATAATGATGCCAAAACTGTCAGCATTGTAGCATGAAGGGGTTCTCATAGACATTTGAATCATGAATCCGTGAACAGTAGACCGAAAATTGTAGTTGAAGGTAGTTATAAGAAGACACGATGAAAGGCTTCTTGTCAAGCTCTTTAGTGATCAACCACAAATCGCCACAATCATCCAAAACTATACATGATGATTAGACAAAAGATCAAATGATCAAAAAATACAACAAAGAGATATTTCATGATCTCACCCATATGATTGATTACTCATGATGGACAATACAATCCAAGACCCATGATTGGCAATCAATGATCATCAACTCCAAGTGAAAAATCATTTACACACAACGACCATGTAACAATAGCCATTCATTAAATTTGCCATATATCTTCCATTTCGCCATCAAATAAAATGTATGATAGCTCAAAATAAAACTAAAACGAATTGAGTTAGAAGTCTAAATTGGTGAAACTTCAAGAAAAATTTAGATACAATAGTTAATAGTTACAAAATACATGATGTTTAGTGCACACATTCCACACAAAAATAAAACTTGGAAAACTATGGAGATTGCCATAAAAAAACACATCAAGGTAGCTAACACTCATAAAAGAAAAAATCAAGCATCTAAAGCCATGAAATATCCAAAAATCACAATTGATAAAGGAGAGAAAGATTGTGCATGAAAGTTTCAAGAAGAAGATCTCTCTTCTCATACTTGTAAACATCTCTACAACTAAGGCACTTGGAATTTTTATAGATTCCCCCCTCATCTACAAATTTACATGAAACTTTACCAAAATCTAAAATGAGAATGAAATTATAGCTCTTCCCTTGTGATTTTCTTTAAAACATAATTTGCACATAAAACCATCCACAAACATATTACAAAACTCTAAGCCACAAAGTTATACAAAAAAAATGATGTCTAGTATTACTAATGTTATGACTAACACTATATTTAACAACAAACAACAATATAATTAATGTGGGTTCTAAAGAGTGGCACAAAAACACAAATAGACTATGTGGATCTTGAAAGTACATTTGAAAAACTAACCTTACACTTGGCATCGTAAAATTCCTAAAATTAAAGTTGGGATAGATCTAGAGTCCAAAAGAACCAAATAAAGATAACTTGGATCCAAGGATGGACCTATTCACTTTTAAAGTAGAAGAATCAATCAATTAATTGTTAAACATGCACAAATTTTGAATCTTGGGTCAAAATGAGTACTTTTGACCCTAAAAATTAAAGGGGAGTCCATTCTCAGGTGTTATGATGAGTTTTTTAACTTTTTAGAAATTTTGAATTTTTGGGCCCAAGTAAGTTACGAGATTCCTTCTCTCTCTAGAGATAGCTCATTAAATAAGGGAGAAATATGTCCCCTCCCCCCCTTCAGCCTAGTATTTTATAAGGCATAGACTGTGGCCACCACCCTCTTCTGATTAGTCCATCACTTATCACTCCTTAATCTAAAAGGCCGACTCAGGATTCATTTTTTCCCCTAATGATAAGAATTCTTGAGGATGCAGAAGAATTATGTCCTAAAGAATCCCATATATGTGTTCTTTGATCAATGATCCACCTAATGGAATCTTCAATATCAAACATTTCCATAGGGATGTGTTGTTGTGTATCAATATACTCACAAAATTTTTGTTGCATCAACTTCCATGTCCTGATGCATTACAATCCCTCTTGTTGAGGTTCTTAGCCTATACACAAACCTTTAGCCTTAGGCCCTTGGCTTTTTGAAATTATGAACAAAATTGATATGTGAGAGGTGCATGATAGAGCTTGAATCCATGTCCATTTATATAACTTCAAATTGATTCTCCTTCTAAAGATAGAAGTTGTACTACACCACTTGGAGAGAGTCTATGAATCACTAAGGGGCCATAACCTCTCTTTTGCAATTTCTTTGCATGTTGCTTTAATGTATAGAACAACACCAAGTCTCCTTCTTTCAATTACTTATCTTTGATGTAAGCATCAAAGTAAGCCTTCTTGCAGTTCTCACTTCATAGATACTTGCCACAACTCATAGTCCTATCTCATGGAGCTTCTCTACACTATCCACTCGATCATAGAGATCACGTCCAGTTCAATCATATCATTGTGCTACTCGTAGAGTAGGTACAAGGGAAAGGATGGGTAGAATGGCTTGTTGACCATAAACTAGGTTGATTTGACTTGTACCTAATGACATCCTATATTCCATGTGATAATCCTAGATTACATAGTGCAATTTCTTATCATAGTATGATCTTCTATTGTTTACCAATTTGGTCAACACTATGCATAGGAATTTTTTGAAGCTTTCAACTTATGCATTGTCCTATGGGTGATAGAGTGCAAATTTCCCCATGTATAATAAGAAATGTGTTTTGCAAGTTTTCAATCACTTCATTCATGAAGTAGGTCCCTCTATCACTCACGATGTCGATGGGGAGTCCAAAACCTATAAAGATATGCTCAAATAGTTTTAGAAATCGTACGAGCATCATTCTTAAGAGTAGCTTTGGGTTTGACTTATTCTCTTAAGTAAGATATAGCTACAATGATGTATTCATTATGCAAGCCTTTTGCAATTGATGGATAGGTCCAAGAAATTCAATGTCGACCCACTTGGAAAAAGTTGTACCTCCCAATGCTTTCGGGTGAGCTAGTGCTTAGCTTCCTCCACACAACAATCTAATATGCCTTGGTTATCTCGGCAGTCCTACATGGATATGGAATTTCCATGCTTCTGTTAGTGCTATCAAATACCTTTCTTGTAAATAGCCATCGGACATCTTCTTGTAAATATCAAACATGTATTTATACCAAAAAATCTCTCCCAAAAGGCGGACACAACAGTTGTAACTTTTCGCATTAATGAATTTTGCCGAATCATGTAGCGAGAGAGAATAGAGGCTGCACTGCCAGTGTGAGGCCATGAAGCCAAACACAGATAGCCACCAGATTTTTTCTATTGTGTAGGACAGAGACCCCATTTTTCCTAAATTATGTTGTTCTGATGTGGTGCAACTATTTTCTTATCATATTAAGTTGGAGTCTATCCAAAGATTTAAATATGAGCGAGTTACTCCTTATTGACATTGCCTATTGTGTATTATGCAAGGATTAAGGAATCTACCACATTAAGTAGCACCGAACTCTGTACTAGAACTTTGTGTGTTAGGTTAACACATTACTTTAATAGGAGTGGGAAAAATACAAGGGATCCTATTTACAGGACTCTGCCAACCCAAGAACCCTCACAACCTATAATGTCTACCCTAGTCTTATCGGACAAGGTCATATAAGGAGCAGAGGTTAACACTACTTGCTGTCTGTGGGAAGTGGAATTCAGTTTCTAAGAGAAGACAAGTACATTTTGCGAGCAGAGTTCATTTTCTACATGTTGATAATACATTCGAGCGAGACTTACCCAAAGTACCGAAGTGATAAGCAGCCCATGCCAGTGAATAGTGTGATGGGAATGCCACCATGGAGCAATGTTGATGGTATTATGACTAAAGAAAAGGATGTAGCAAGCAGTAGCGATTTGGCACCATAGCATTTTCTTATTTCAAGTCTGCATAACATATCAAAATCCAATTTGATACCTTTTGGTAAGTGTGAACATCAAACTCAATGGTAGTCTAGTACTAGCCAAAATAATAGAAGAAGTTATTGTAAAAAATTAACAAGCATACTGAACCTGTTTTGAAGGCAATAGGTCATAGTTCAGGGTGGAGTACCCCCGTTGAACGTCGTAGTGAAGTAGAAATTCCAAAGTTCTTGAGTGACAAAAAACTTCCCTATCCAAAGAGTCAAACCCAATCTAGAAATTAAACTCCGACTTCTAGAAAACCTATTTGTTGACCACAAACTAGAGCCAGTAGGTACCTTTGATTCTAAGAAACTAGTAGATGCACGTGTAGAAACAATGGAAGGTGCACAAAATGATCAACACGGACAACAACAAGGAGGTTCCCAAAGACAATCGATTGCAGGAGTGACTTATGCTAAATTTGTTGGATTCTCAGGTGAAGATCTAGATGCACACATTTGCACTTTTGAAATAAACTACACTATATTGAATAATCTAGAAGATCTAGAATACAAAGCCATTGTGTTCAAGTCTACACTATTCAATGAAACAGCAAGATGGCTCACCGAATTTGATCTAAATCATTTTCGATGATATGATGATGTTAAGGGTGCATGTTTGTAGTGCTTCCGATTAAAGAAGAATGTTTTTGAAATATTTGATTTTCTACAAACCAATAGGAAAAAGGTGAACCAAAGTGTGCAAGACTATGCCACCCTCTTTCATACTCATCTATGATAGTTACCCCAAGCAAACACAAATTTACCCAATGATGTCATCACCTAGTAGTTCATCAATGGCCTTAATCCACAATTGTGATAGGTCATGATTATCTCCTTTATCGGTTGCATGACCCTAGATGCTATCATTGCGATGGCACTACAATTACAACATAAAGTAGGTGGTTTTATAGAAGACATTGAATGGTCGAAATCAAGCGAAACCAAAAATGATGACCCACTTAAGGAGATATATTGCACTAAATGTAGAAATCCTAGTCATGTGGCTGTCAATTGCACAGTAAATCAGATTCACTATGCCAGTTATGACATAGCAAGTCATTCCACAGAGTCTTGCCCATACAATGCCAAAACAAAAAATGGATTTGACATCAACATAGTACTTCAAGAACTAGGTGAACTCGTCGTAACCTATGTACCTCCTCACCTACGAAACACATCATATCCAAACTATAGCAATTATCGAGCATCATGAACAAGGAACTACAATCAATCTCAGTGGAACTAGGGCCAAGCTAGCAGAGTACCATAGTACCTCCACCATGATGTCACTTTTGTGGAGAAGTGTTGATATATTTAGGTAGTGATGAGTGTGAACACTCTAGGACCGTCGGGGCACTTTTTTCCCTCTTTAGGAGGTTTTTTTCCCCCGGCTTGTATATACGCCTATTGCCCTAATGGGCTACTTATCTTTGTACATTCTCTAGTAATACATTCAGTCTTGTGTGTTGTGCTCCAAGCTTCTTCTTCTTCCTTGTGCTGTTCACGTGCTTCCGCAGACGTCTAACTCCAACAATTGGTATCAGAGCACGTCGTTGCTTCTTCTAGGGCGCCGTCGACACTCCTCCGTTTGCAGTCTCAGATTCGCACGAAATTTGGTGAGCATACTCAGGGTGTTTCCGAGATCAAAACCGCTTCGCTCTGTGGTGCCAAAATCGCGATCTGAGCTCGTTTCGGCCTCCGAACGCACTATCGCAGCGCTTATGCAGGCTATTTCGTCCTTTTGTGCCAAAGGTATATACCAGTTTCTGTTCGCCAGTTTAAGCGTCTCGAAGTCTGCTACAGGTCTAGCAGAACTCGTCTAGGCAGTTCTGTTCAACTTTTTGAGATAAAGTCAATTTTCTACATCAAGGTATTTTAGTCACCGACCATGGCTGAAAGTAGTGATGTATTCCGTATGTTGGCTGTTGAGGATAAGTTGGATGGTACCAACTACCCATTATGGGCTTATATGATGCGACATGTACTGGTCGCAAAAGGATTGTGGAACATTGTGCAGGGTGTTGAAAGACGTCCTATTACACCTGTAACGACAGGTACTGCAAATACAGGTGTTGGAACTGATGAAGATGGTGTTCAAGATGATATTCCGCAGATTCCTGTTCGTGCTACTGTTTCTATTGCACCTACTACAGAGCAGATTCGTTGGGATGGCAGAGATGCCCAGGCACATGCATTGATAGCTTTGTCTGTCAAACGTGCCATTATTCCTCACATTCGCTCTTGCAGAACAGCAAAGGATGCTTGGGATACACTTACCACTTTGTACCAGGCTAGGAATGAGGCTCGTGTTGCTTACCTCCAAAAACAGTTGGAGAGTGAGCACATGAATGAAGGTGATTCTATGGACAGTTTTCTTACAAAGATCAAAGACCTGAAGGAACAATTGATTTCTGCTGATGAGGTTATACCAGATAGCTCACTTGTGCAGACCGTTCTGAATGGCCTTCCTGATTCATATCAGAGTTTTGCCTCTACTCTTCGATTGATGATGAAAGGCAATCCGAATGCCTTGTCATTTGAGGAATTAGTCTCTGTTCTGTTGCAGGAAGATCAGCCTAGTCAGAACAGGTCCATTATGCGTGTTGCAGATCAAGCTTTCCTGGCTAGTCAGAAGGACAAAGGAAAATGGAGCTCTTCTACTAGTAAGCAGAAATCTGCAAATGCTTCACAATCAAAGAACCAGGATAAAGATGAGAAGAAATCAGAAAAGCAGAAATTGTTCTGCAAGTACTGTAAAGGAAATGATCATATTATAAAAAACTGTCCAAAACTGGCTGCTAAAGAGGCAAAGAAGAAAGAGGCTGGAATGGTTGTTGCAGAGGCCTCTACACCAAAAACAGAGTCTGCAAATCTTGTGCAGGAAGAAGAATGGGCATTTACTACTGTCTGCAGTTTTGACCCATCTTCTCATGATCAGTGCATGTCTGCAGTAGACTCAGATGTTTGGTACTTTGATAGTGGGGCGACCAAACATATTACCTCGCAGCGCAGTTTCTTCTCTTCACTCGAGCCTGCCCCTACAGGGAATACTCTCACATGCGCCAATAACTCCTCTTATCCTGATATGGGAGTTGGTAAGATCATTCTGACTACTGCTGATGGTAGTTCTTTCACTTTGTCAGATGCTTTATTTGTGCCAGGGATCAAAAAGAACCTGTTATCAGTTTCTGCATTAGCCAAGATTGGCTTGGTTGTGAAATTCGTTGATGACAGGTGTACAGTCCATGATCTCTCAAATGGCGATGTGATTATTGCTTCTGGCATTTTATGTCGTGGGCTGTATAAGCTCATAGACTATGAAAGATCTGTGAATGATTCGGCATGTGCAGTTCATGATTCTCAGGCTATGTCAGATGCAAAGCTTTGGCATGCACGCTTTGGTCATCTGAATTTTGCTAGTTTGTTACGCCTGCAGAAATCTGAAATGGTGTCCTCTTTGCCCAAACTTGAGGCACCTGGAAAACATGTTTGTGAAGGCTGTATTTTGGGCAAAATGCAGCGTTCTTCCTTTCCAAAAGATGGTTCAGTTCGGGCTATGCAGAAATTGAAGCTTGTACATAGTGATGTCTGTGGTCCTATGCAGACACCCTCTTTTGGAAATTACCTTTACTTCGTGACTTTCATTGATGATTTTTCCAGGCATGCATGGGTATATCCACTCAAAGCAAAGTCTGAAGTGTTCATGTGCTTCAAACAGTTTTTGGTTTTGGCTGAAAATTTGTCAGCATGTAAAATGGGCACCCTCCGTTCTGATCGAGGGGGGGAATATATGTCTTCAGATTTTAATGCATTTCTGGCTGAACGTGGGATAAAACACCAGTGTACAGTGCCGTATACACCTCAACAGAATGGAGTTGCTGAACGAAAGAACAGGTCACTCATGGAGATGGCGAGGTGCATGGTCAAAAGTCAGGCTTTACCACATAGTTTCTGGCTTGAGGCTGTCATGTGTGCAGCATATGTACTGAACAGGTGTCCCACCAAAGCCTTGCAGTCTATCACTCCATATGAGGCTTGGCATGACCGCAAGCCATCTGTTGCTCATCTGCGTGTTTTTGGTTGTTTGGCATATGCATTAGTGCCTGAACAACATCGCAAAAAATTGGATGATAAGGTAGTAAAATGTATTTTTGTTGGGTACAGTTTTGAAAGTAAAGGCTATCGTCTGTATCATCCACAGACTAAACGCATTCTGGTTAGCCGTGATGTTGTCTTTGTGGAAGATGCTATTCAGCCATTACTTTCATGTACTAAGGAGACATCTGTTAGCTCCAAAGACATGTATGATACTTTGATGCCTCTTTTTACAGGTGGACAGGCTAGTGCTGGTCCTAATGAGGCAACTTCTCAGCCTTTGCAGGTTTCATATGATGATGCCGATCATTCCATTTCTGATGCAGATTTACATGATGCACTTGTTGATGAGAGAGCTGATATTGCACAGGCAAAAACTATGCCAAAATGGCTGGTGCAAACTTTGCGTGACACCAAATTAGATGCACCTTTGTCATATCGTACTCATTTAGGCTCTCATAGTACCTCTTTTGCATCAGATTGCTATGCTATGGCTGCATCTAGTCTCTGTGATGAGAATGAGCCTGTTTCTTTTGATGAAGCACAAAATTCAGAAAATTGGATGGCTGCTATGCAATCTGAATATGATGCTATAATGAAGAATGGTACATGGTCTTTATGTGACTTGCCTCCTGGCAAGAAGGCCATTGGCACTAAGCGGGTATACAAGCTGAAGCGTAAACCTGATGGTACAGTTGACAGGTATAAGGCTAGGCTTGTTGCAAAGGGTTATGCGCAGGAAAGAGGCATTGATTTTGATGAGACCTTTGCACCTACATGTCGTATGACTACTGTTCGGAGCATTTGTGCACTTGCAGCCCATCATGGTTGGAATGT
The DNA here is from genome assembly GCA_020310875.1 of Ceratopteris richardii. Lineage (NCBI taxonomy): Eukaryota > Viridiplantae > Streptophyta > Polypodiopsida > Polypodiales > Pteridaceae > Ceratopteris > Ceratopteris richardii. Next base: position 100,823,270 of record CM035412.1, read on the forward strand.
ACATCAGTTGGACATTAAAACAGCATTTCTGAATGGTGACTTGCATGAAGAAGTGTATGTTTTTCAGCCCCGTGGCTTTGTGCAGAAAGAGCATGAAAACCAGGTGTGTAGGTTAAAGAAGGCGTTATATGGTTTAAAGCACGCACCACGTGCTTGGTATGAGAAGATACATGCCTATCTGATTGCACATGGTTTTGAGAACAGTCCAACTGAAAGCACCTTATATGTTAAGCGTGCTAATGATGTGCTTCTGATCATTGTTGTCTATGTAGACGACATGCTGCTCACTGGTCCTCTTGAGAAGCATATTGCTGATTTCAAGGCTGATTTGCATGCCTCATTTGAGATGTCTGATTTGGGGCATTTGCATCACTATTTGGGCATTCAGTTTATGTAAGTTGATGGTGGAATGGCTTTGTGTCAAACGAAATATATTGACACATTATTACAGCATTTTGGCCTTGAAGACTGTAAGCCTATTGCCACTCCTATGGAGACAGGTTTACGATTGAGTCTTCATGATGCTGGAGATGCATTTGATGCTGTTCTCTATCAGCAGGCTGTTGGATGCTTGATTTACTTATGCATTACTCGGCCAGATATTCAGTTTGCTGTCTCACAGATGAGCAGGTTTATGCATTGCCCAGGAGTCACGCATTGGAAAGCGGTTAAGCGCATCTTTCGCTACTTGAGTGGTACTCGGCTACTTGGGTTGTTTTATCCCAAGGGGGGATCACTACCGCCAGATTTGCATGCTTTTTCTGACTCAGATTGGGCTGGTTGCTATGACACTCGTGTGTCCACCAGTGGTTTTTGCTTCATGCTTGGTAGCTCATGTATATCTTGGTTGAGCAAGAAGCAGCCTACTGTGGCCACTTCCAGTTGTGAGGCTGAGTATAGGGCAGCTTTCACAGCGACTGTTGAGTGTGTGTGGCTCAGACGCCTTATGGCTGATTTGGGTGTTGGCCAGTCTTCTGCCACCACCATCTTCACTGACAGTCAGAGCGCATTGGCAGTTGCGAGGAACCCTATGTTCCATGCTCGCACTAAGCACATTGAGGTGCATTATCACTATGTCAGGGAGAGGTTCTCTGTTGGGGAGATCAGCTTGGCATATGTGCCCACGCAGGAGAACATTGCAGACCTTTTCACAAAGGCTCTGCCTAGGGAGAAGTTTGAAGCTTTCCGCAAAGCTTTGGGCTTACTTCCTTTTGTGGAGTGATTTCCACATAGCTCCGCACTTCCTTATACATGAGTGCCAGCTCCTTGTTCACCGCATCACTCCCAGGGGGGATTTGTTGATATATTTAGGTAGTGATGAGTGTGAACACTCTAGGACCGCCGGGGCACTTTTTTCCCTCTTTAGGAGGTTTTTTTCCCCCGGCTTGTATATACGCCTATTGCCCTAATGGGCTACTTATCTTTGTACATTCTCTAGTAATACATTCAGTCTTGTGTGTTGTGCTCCAAGCTTCTTCTTCTTCCTTGTGCTGTTCACGTGCTTCCGCAGACGTCTAACTCCAACAAGAAGTTGGACACATTTGTCGACACTGCAAGGATGCTGGAGAGTATGAAAAACGAAAAAAATGATTGACAAAACCCCATGGCTAATATGGTTTACAATATAGTAGTGGACACCTAGACAACCGCCATGCAGACATGATCCGGCAAAATACTCCATCTAGCTGCAAAAGTATTTGAACTAGGCTTTAAGGAGCAACAATGTACATTTGCTAAAGCATCAAAATAGGCTCAGGTTGAACATTCGATCTTTCCTGACCCTATACCAGTTACACGTCAAAAGGTTGAGTAGCCACAAAAACCTGTACCAGAACCGGTGGCATCAGAGCCAGTGGCCTCACCTGAAACTATACCAGAATTGATCAATTCTAGCATGGCTTGGGACATTTTGGCTAAGGCACCAATCATTCTTCCATTAGGATAGCTATTGAGTCTAGTCCCTGGTATTCGGCAACAATTTCAGCGGAAAGTCAACCCAAGTTCGATTCGAGCACCAATCAATATCACTATCCATCTTGAACCTGATTTTATAATCGACCATGCAGTTCCATTAATTACAGTATGGTCTAAAAATCATAAAATAACACAAGTTCTCATTGATGGTGGTTCCAGTGTCAACATTGCTACTATTTCCTTACGTAAAAAGTTAGGATGGAATCATATTGAACCGATTAATTTCTTTGTACGAATGGCCGACCAACCCAGAGTTCACCCAGTGGGTTTGCTACATGTTAGTCTTGTTAAATGCGCGTTGCCGTCACAGGCGCGTTTAAACTCTTTCAGGTTCTTGGGAGTGGTAGGGGTTTGTTAATGAGAGGCCCTATAACTTAATTTTCCCAATTAACGCATTTACGTCGTATTACGTTAACACTCAAAAACTCTACATACAAATTACTATCAATCCTCTAATTCGTTCTCTCACAGACTTACTGTTCGTAATCAGGTTAATACTTTCTCAGTACGTAGCGCTAGGGTTATTCAATTCCGTAACACAGATTTCATTACTGTAACTTAATGGAGTTGGACTAACCACAAGTTAATGTAATCAAACAAAGACGAGAAAAAGACAATACTACTCAGATTTCTCAACACTGCACCACGGCAACTTCACAGAATGTAATCGCCCAGATAGACAGTTTGGTGATTCTCCTGATCGTTGGACTACAGGAGCGTCCTTTCATTGCTTTATAAGTAGTTACAACTCTTTGCAACGACCTTTCGGTTCGTGCGGAATATGAAACCTTTCAATTCATGCGGGATATGAAAATACAGGAACTATGAAAATACAAAGTGCCAATCCGACGGCTTACACTGGCACGCATGGTGGACTTGAACCCGCAATGGAATAAAATCTAGGGCTCATCTACTATACCCTGTAGATACATGGTTCTAGCTAATTTAAATGTTCTGGCAATTTTTTGCTTCAGACTATCCAGCATTTTCTTTAAAGTGTCTGGTTCGACTAACTGGGCGTCAGTACGAACAGAGCTTGCTGCAATTACTTGTGTCATCAAAATGTCAGCCTATGTCTGCAAAAATGCATCTTGTAAATAAAAATCATTCGCCAAAGCTCCATCAAGGCTCAATTTCATGTCTTGAATTTGTTTATCAATTCTAGATAATCTTTTTGTTTGACAACCAAGCTGCTTTTCTCTTCTCTCCAGTTCGTTTGATTGATACTGAATGGTCTGGTAATAGGCATCTCATTCCCTTCGAATCGCTGCGACCTCTTTCTGGAGTTGAGCGGTTAACATCATCTACGTTTTAAGAGCAGAATTCGCTTCAAACAGGTTGGCGTTTGCGAACTGGAGTTCTGTATTAGTTTGCTTTGCTAAATTTGCCATTTCCTGTCCTTTCTGCACGACTTCATCAAGATGTACGCGCATTTCTTCTAATAGATTTCCAAGTGCCACACGAGCATCTTCTCTATCCTGGGCTAACTGTTTTAACTGGAGAATCTCTGCATCAGCAGCACTTAATAAATCATTTTTGTCTCTTAGTTCAGCCAACGCAGCATCTCTTTGGCTGATCAATGATTCCTGTTCGGCAAGTCGAGCCTGGAGTTGTTGAATCTGTTCGTGCAAAGCATGATTTTTCTGCCTTTACTACATCTACCTCTTCTTGCAATGGGGTAATATCTGCTTCAAGAACATCGACTTTGTGTTGTAATTCATGTTGGATATTATCAGTAACCTCCTTCATCTGCATTGGTAGTTGTTGCGACAAATGGATCAGCATATGACCCATGGATGCTAACTCAGTAAACATGGGAATCGGAGGAAAAAGAGGAGGAGGAAGTGGTTGGGATGAAGAAGCCGTCAAGAGGTGATGGGAAGAGGGTGGAGAATAATTAGGGGAAGAAGAAGAGGAATCCGGTGCTTCAGGGACAATAGGTTGAATGGGGACAATGGACTCGATCGGAGATATGGGTGGAGGAGTGGGTAGAAGAGTGTTGGGTACCAACACTATTCCGGTAAGTTGCTCCGTAGTCGCTTCAGTATGGGCAACTGCAGAATCTACTGCCGCAATCAATTCCTCAAATATTTCTGCAATAATAACTTGGACATCTTCTTGTACATCTTGTTTGGACTGTTGCTGCGAATTTTCCCGAGAAGAGCTTTTTGTAGTATTGCCAGAGGATGTACTGTGTTCTTGTTGCCGGATGGGAGAAGACTGAGTAGACGAATCAAGGTGAATTGAGGTGGCAGTGTCGTGGAAAATGTCTTCTTCATTTCTTTCTTCTTCATTTCCAGCGGCAGAACCTTGCACTTGACTATCAAAAGAAGAACCTTGCACTCTTCGGTATCTTCAAGTATTTGAGCAGATTCCTCATGATATAAGATTGGAGCGTTTGGAGGCGATTGCGCTGCTTGAAGGGTCGGAAACAAAAAAGTAAGGATGTGCGGAAGACGAGAACGCGGCAGATCTCCTTTGTTAACATGCTTAATGACTGTAACGCATTCACGGTGAATGCGCCGGAAATAATAGGAAGCAAAATTAACATGCTCACGGGAATCCATGTCAATCATCGAATAAAACGGGCGAGAAATCCCGTAGGTACGTTTCTGCAGGTTTAGTATGGCAACCAAAAATTGCAAGGATGTTCGTTCAGGGTCAGGGCGACACAAGATAGTGTACATTCGATGAATACCTTGGGAACAATTCAACCATAGTGGCTACCGGAAGGTTAGGACCATTCTCTCGTCCTTCCAGAGAGAGTCGGAAAGCTGTAGCAAATGACTGTAAGGTGATTACTACACGAGATGGAAAACATGTAATTGGCCAACTCTATTATGTAGCAAGAGTGGCGGCAATTGCAGCAATAATTTGGGCATAATATGGATGACACTCCATTGAATGCCAAGGCAATTCAGCGAAGTTTGACAAACCTCGGATACGCAAGAACTCACTCACGTCGTGAGGGAGTCTATCACGGAAGGGAGCAAAATTAGACAACGCTTCCATGATGCGTACGCGAAAGCACAAGGTCACGAATACACAGTAATCACAGAAAATACAGAACACACAAAGCACACAGACACAATAGCGATTAACAGCGAAAAGAAGAAGATTAAGTAGATACTCGGCAACGGGAGGCGATTGAAATTGCTAATCATCGCGCGATGTTGAGATGATAACCTTCATAACTATGGCGTGCATGCATGTGCAGAATCGATAATGCAGGGTGGCTGTTGATCATAATTAGATATCAAAATGAGGATATTTACAGGCTTATTCAACTAACACGCAAAAATAAAAAGAAAGTAAATAACACGCGGAAAAACAGAGAACACGTCAGCGAGAATCAGGTGCTTGATGATATGGTCGCAACTTTGAACCATTGATCACTTTAGGAAGAGGAATTCCAATCAAAGTAGTCAACCGAAAAGTAGCTAGGCCCACTTGTTCACTAATCCGGTAAGGGCCAAACCACCGTAATTTGAATTTTCCATCCGCACGATTTGATTTAGCATTATAAAATAACACAAGCTGTCCCACCGAAAGAACTGGAGTTTTGAGATATCTATCATGGGTACGAGCTTGCCGCAACTGAACTTCTTGAAGAACTAGTAAACTTTCCCAGCGATGTTCATCCAAGTCTCTGAGTGCTCCCAACCAAAATGGCAAAGAGTCTTCAGGTAACAATTTATGAGTGATGGCCACGTAAGCTTGGCACTACAATTTCCATTGGCGCTATTGCTTCCAGTCCATAGGCAAGCTTGAAAGGAGTCAGTCCGGTTGCTACTTTATATGTAGTCCGGTATACCCATAAGACTGCAGGTAGTAATTGATCCCATCTTTCTGGTGATTCCACAACCAATTTGCGTAGCATACTTAACAAGGTCTTATTAGTGCTTTCCACCAATCCACTGGCACGAGGATAGTACGGTGAACTAAATTTATGTAGAATTTGAAAAGTGTGTGTGAGTACTCGCATTAAATTATTAGCAAAGTGTGTTCCTTGGTCTATCACAAGCTCCAGAGGTAATCCATAACGCGGGAAAACGTCCTTCATCAGACATTTTGCCACCCAAACAGCTGTGGTGAACCGTAAGGCCCAAGCTTCTGCCCACCTGGTAGCATAATCTGTACATGTCAGAATGTAGCGATTGTTGCTAAGGATTGCTGGAGGTGTGATTGGTCCAATAAAATCAAGACCTTATTTCTGAAAAGGTTCTAAAGGTAATACAGGTTGTAGAGGAAAGAAGTGATGTTGTAAAGGTTGGCCAGATCGTTGACAGTTGTCACATTGCTGCACAAATTGAGCTACGTCTTTATACATAGTAGGCCACCAGAGCCCACTTTGCAAAATTTTTCGGTGCGTTAAATCTGCTGCAAAATGTCCACCGGAAGGTATTGAATGTGCCATAGCAATAACCGAGTTTACTTCATGTGGAGGAATACAACGAAGCAAGACCCCAGTGTGATCCAGATAATACAACTGTCCGGCAATCAACCGAAATCTGCGACTGTAAACTGCAATTTTCCGCCTCATCGCAGGAGCAATTTGAGGGGCAAGACATCCATCAGTAAGAAAGGTTAATAACTGATCATAGTAGGTAGGTGTCACAGGAGGTTTTGCAGATTCGTCACTAGTCGTTTTAGTAACATAAATTGCTGGTGTGGTGTCATCAACGCCCACCGGAGGTTCACCGAAATCTAATCGAGAGAGGAAATCTGCTAATGCATGTGCAGTGCCGGGTCGATGAATCACTTCATAATCGAACTCTTGTAACAATAGAACCCATCGTGCCAAGCGACCACCTAAATGTTGTTGCCGGACCAGATACACCAGCGCAGCATGATCTACATGAAAGGTGAATTTTCAGCCTAACAAATAATGCCGGAATTTCTTTACAAAATACACCAAACCGAGACATTCTCTTTCAGTCACTGAATAATTTCTTTCAGCAGGAGCGAGTCGACGACTTGCATAATAGACAAGCCTGAACCACTTATCAGATTGCTGCATTAAAACACTTCCAATTGCTATGTCTGAGGCATCGACGAAGACGTGGAACAAGCGTTCCCAATCTGAGGGTTGCAAAATTGGTGCCTGAGTCAATAATTCTTTTAAACGATCAAAGGCAGTTTGACATTCTGGAGTCCAGTCGAACTGTCGTGGAGTGCTCGTCATGAGTCGATTAAGTGGTGTGGCGAGATGAGCTAACAATCGTAAATGGCGACCCTGCCACTGAATTTGACCTAGGAAGTGCATCACTTCTTTCGGTGCGGTAGGCACAGGTGCTTTCAACACAGCTGCAACTTTGTCTGGATCAACTTGTATGCCTTGTGCAGAAATAATATGGCCAAGGAGTTTACCACAAGAAACCGCAAAGACAGATTTGGTCGGGTTCAAGCAAAGTCGGTATTCGCGGCATTTCTCAAAACAACACCGTAAATGATACAGGTGTGCCACAATCTTACCGAATAAAGAAAGGTCATCTAGGTATACTTGCATAAAAGAGGTGAGGTAGGGTGAAAAAAATTCTTGCATACAATGTTGAAAGGTGCTAGGAGCATTTCTTAACCCAAACCACATGACTGTACAAGCATAAACACCCCAATTTGTAATAAACGCTATTTTCGGTATATCTTGCTCAGCCATTCGAACCTGGTTATAACCACTATAACCATCGAGAAATGAATACATCTCATGCCCAGCCACTCTGTCCAGCATTGTGTCGAGAAATGGAAGAGGAAATGGATCAGGTACCGTGGCTGCATTCAATTTTCGGTAATCTACACATATTCGGAGCTGCTTGTTTTTCTTTGGTACGATCACAATCGGGGAGATCCATTCAGCATGCTCAATGGATACAATGAATCCTACCTTTAATAGGCGATCAAGTTCTGCTTTAACCTGTGCTGCATAGTTGGGATTCATTCGGTAACTGGGTTGTTTAATTGGCTTTGCTTCTGGTTTAAGCACGACTCGATTTTGATAGATCCGAGGATCCAGACCCTTCATATCGTGGTAATCCTAGGCAAAAACATCAGAAAACTCACGCAAGAGTCTGATCAAATCTTCTTGAAATTCCTCAAACAATCTAGCCTTCATCTTAACATGACGTGGGTTACTATCATTACCCAAATTGTAGGTAACTAACTGGTCTTCCGGGACATAGAATTGACGAGGTTTCACCAGATCGTCAGCTAACTATAAAAGGTGATGCAGAGTGGCTTTATCCATAGCATCAGTATCATCTGTATCTGTCTCTCCGGTCACGAGAACAACTGTACATGCTACCGGACTCCAGGTGTCCACTACTGATTGCAGGTCTATAGTACCTAAGGAAATCATATCTTCATTGTGTTTCAGAAATGCTTCTTCTTCATCGTCAGATAATCCATCCAACATGTGGACTGGCTCTGCTACATATGGCCTGCCATGGAGTTCGCAGCGCTGAATGGCATCAAGTTTGACAACATATTTATGGTGATTATCTTTAAAAGTTAGTTCCTGTGCTGACCAATCTTGTATAACCTTAGCATGTTTCAACCATGGTCGACCAAAAAGGAGATTGTAATCAAGGCTAGATTCCGGTAGTTCTAAGACTACAAAAGTCATTTTAAATGTGGTACCTTGCAAAGTAATCGGAATATTTCTTATGAGTCCCACTGGATGAACTCGGGATTGATCTGCCATTCTGACAAAGAATTGAACAGGCTCAATTTGGATCCACCCTAACTTCTTGCAGAGAGCTGCAGTTGCTATATTCACTCCGGAACCACCATCAATTAGCACTTGCGTAATCTTTTGATTTTTATGCCAGACCGTGATTAAGGGAATAGAATGATCCACCGTAGAATTAGTTTCCGGTTGGATTGTTGCAGTCGCCGGAGTACTGGGAGATATGGGACTAACTTGTTGTCGAAACTACTGCCTAACTCCTGGCACTAAAGCGAGTAGCTGTCCCAAGGGAAGTGTAACTGAAGCCTTCGAGAGAATATCCCATACCTGGTCTGTTGGAATTGCACTCTTCACTAGTTCCGATGATGATTCTCCTGTTACTGGGGTACAATATTGTTCTTGTGATCCCACCTTTGACAAGGGAACCTGTGTCACCAGAACTAGATCAGGGAACACCGTAGGCTCTTTGGTGGTCCATTGGCTAGCTTTGTTATACATTCTCTGTTGTTCACGAATGCCAGGTTCAAACACTTCCGCTGCTGGTTGCAACTGCTTACCAGATCGTGTCTGGACCACTGCTGCTTGAGTTTCCACTGGTGAAATATAGACCATATTGGTCATTGGGTTCTGACGCTCTTTCTTTCTTTGATCATATTCGGCTGCATCCTTGCAGAATCTTCAGATGTGATCAAGCTCACCGCAAAAGTGACATCGAGGTGGTGGTAGAGAAGTATTCTCCGCTGATGTACTAACCTGCCATCGATTTGCATTGAAGTTGGTATTCCGTTGTCCCCGATAATTTCGGTATCCTTGCTGTTGATTGTTTCGCATCTGTGGCGGCACATAGTGCGTAGCTGGCTGCCCTGGTTCTTGTGTAATGGCATTTACAGTTACTTGTCTCTGCACTTTGGCATTATACACACAATTTTCAGTGGAATGTCCGGTGGTATTGCAGATGGCGCAATACATCTGATTAAGGGCACAGGTAGTACTAGTATGACCAGGATTTTTGCACTTAGTGCAGTACATCTGTTTAGCCGGATCTTCCGCAATGGTTTTACTGGCTTTCAGCCACTCCAAGTCTTCGGTGCATCCCCCAACCTTATGCTCTAGTTGCAGGGCCATCGCTATAATAGCACCCAGTGTCATAGCACCCACACAGCGGATGATCATGATTTGTTTAAGTTGTGGGGTCAAACCATTAATGAACAACTGGGTTATGACATCATTCGGTAAATTAGCATGTGCCGGAGGCAATTGTCTTAAATGAGTTCTAAATAATGTGGCATATTCCTGAACAGTCTGGTGCAGCTTCTGTTTATTGTTCTGCAAGTAATCGAAGATTTTGGCAGGGTTCTTCTTCAACCGGAATCTCTATAAAAATGCATCCCTTACCGCTTCATAGGTAACGAAATGATTGATATCATACTCTGTTAACCACCTCGCTGTTTCATTGACTAATGTAGACTGGAATATGATGGCCTTGTACGCTGGATCGGGTGGATGGTTCAGTACGGCATAACTTATCCCAAAGGTACGCACATGGGCATCAGGGTCGTCACCTGGAAATCCCTCAAACTTTGTATACGTCACCCCTATTGGAACAGGTCGAAGTGGAAGTGGCGGTTGTTGTTGCTGCTGTTGCTGTTGTTGTTGTTGCTGTTGTTCTCCACTCATGGTGCTAGTAGTGGTACAGTTGCTTTCTCTTGAGTTCTAAGGAGGTGTTTCCGGTCCTTCGGAGTCTGTATGGTCAGACTGCTCACCTTCTGCCTTGAAAATAGCGGTTAGCCTTTTACGGATCTCTAATTCAAATAGTCTGTCCTCTTCCTTGGTATCAAACGTAGGCAAGCTTACCCCGAACAGTGGTGTCCGGAATGAAGATTCACCAGGAAGTATCACACTGTCACCGGAAAATTGTAGATTCCCTGTAATTGGGACCGAACTATCACCGGATTTAGTCAAACTTTCCCCAACCCAAGATATTCTTTCACCAGCAATGGTTTCTCTGGATAACACACCTCTATCCTCAGAGAGGTTTGAATCCTGACCAGACGGTGTCGGGTCAACTGCACACTGCGTTCCTGTATACTCTGAAGTTACTGTATCTTCTGTAGACTGCACCGAAATTACATCGGAATCTACCGAAATTGCAGTATGTTCCACCGGAATGCTACCGGAATCACTGCTAACGTGCTTTGCTTCTTCTATGACTGGGCTTAGCCGATCTGTGCTTCTACCTCCTAGGGGTGTCCCTAGCAAATTTGGTACTGCCCAAGGCTATCGGTCTCTCCTGTACTTCGGATACGATTCGTCGGACCGAGTAACCAGCATATATCACCTTTGCAATACTTGCATACTACTCCACCTTACTGTCCATTCACAATCTATGGCCACCTTCCACAATCAATTTGCAACACTCTGTTGCCACCTTCCCACAGACGGCGCCAGTGTTAAACGCGTGTTGCCGTCACAGGCGCGTTTAAACTCTTTCGGGTTCTTGGAAGTGGTAGGGATCTGTTAATCAGAGGCCCTATCAATCCTCTCATTCGTTCTCTCACAGACTTACTATTCGTAATCAGGTTAATACTTTCTCACTATGTAGCGTCGGGGTTATTCAATTCCGTAACACAGATTTCATTACCGTAACTTAATGGAGCTGGACTAACCGCAAGTTAATGTAATCAAACAAAGACGAGAAAAAGACAGTAATACTCAGATTTCTCAACACTGCACCACGGCAACTTCATTGAATGCAATCGCCCAGACAAACAGTCTGGCGATTCTCCTGATCATTGGACTATAGGAATATCCTTTCATTGCTTTATAAGTAGTTACAACTCTTCGCAACGACCTTTCGGTTCGTGCGGAATATGAAACCTTTCAATTCATGCGGGATATGAAAATACAGGAATTATGAAAATACAAAGTGCCAATCCGACGGCTTACAGTCTTATTATACTACAAGGAGCAGTGTTTAATATGACCTTTAGAGTCATGAATCTTCTCGAATCATGTCTCAATTATAATCTTTTTTTGGTCGACCTTGGCTCAAGCAGGCCAAAGTCCTCCAAGATTGGTCGTCTCATGAACTCATTTTTAAATGCAATCATCGTAAATATGTTGTCCCATTGGATGACATCAAACCATGTAAAATTCATGCACATCCTTATGTAGTTGAGCCCGTCCACATGTGGGATGGCTTGTTCAATGATGAAGAAGAAGCTTTTCTTACTGATAACCTTGACTTACTTTCCCTTCAGACTATGGATTTACAACAAGTGCTAGACCAATGGTCTCTAGAAACTTGTACGGTACAACCCCTTACGGGTGAATGTGTAAATGTGGCCGAGTGTCACTCTAGCACAATGGTACATACCAACATGAGGTGATCCACCTCATAAATGTCAATCCGTGGAGATGTAAGGACTGTTATGAAGACCGTGATCAAATGAAGGCACAAGTGCGTGAGTGAAAGCACACAAGCATGCACACACATACACACATGCACAAGGTAAGAGCAAAGAGTGGAACAATGGAAGATCTTGATTACGAGAAGAAATATCTTACAAAGCTTAAATCTACAACAAGCTAACCTCAAAAATGAGCATTCTAGCCTTTTTTATAGTTGTTTGAGTGGTTTTGGCCCTATCCAGACCTAGTGTCTGGCCTAGTTAAAAAATAGGTTCCAGGCTTATTTGGGGGCTCAAATGGAGTCTAAAAATTATGAAAATTGGTAGCATGATAATTCTAATACTCCTCAAGCTTGAGGACTCCTCGACTTGAACAAAATGGAGTTGCAAAAATGAAAATGGCATTTACAATGGTTTTTGGTGATAAAAATCCCTATTTTTATAGGGATTTCTTCTAAAAATTTGACATGTGCTTCTTGGAGCTCCCTACATGCTCCTTCTTCTTGTGTGTCCACTTCCTTGATGCACTTCCATGCTTTGTCCTTAACCTTCTTGGAGCTCCCTACATGCTCCTTCTTCTTGTGTGTCCACTTCCTTGATGCGCTTCCATGTTGTCCTTAACCTTGAGTGTCAACACTCCCCCTCCTCTAGAGTTTGTCGTCCCTGACAGACCCTTGTTGGCATAGGAGTTCCATGTAGTACTTGATCGGTAGTGTCCATTAATAAGAGTAGTCCATCTTCCAAATGTAGCTTGGTTGGTTGTCTGGTTCTTTAGTTTTCCCCTGCTAGCCTATGCAAGTTTTGGTCCCGTTGTATGCACTTCTCCCTTGGATTTGAGCGGGATGGTGTATTTGTGAGATTCCCAAAAACTGCTAATTGCTCAAAAGAGGTTTTCACTATTGATTTTGAGCAGCAATCGGCTATGCGTTGCTTCATAGCTATTGATGTTATAACCTTGATGTCCTCTAAATCTTTCGTGCCAAGTACTCATAACCCATAATGAAGGATGGGTAACTATATTAGTGCATGGGTTGAAAACATTATGTGTCTTGTGTACGGCCTTGTAATGTGGCCCTATGTATGCATACTTGGAAAATGCATGGGAAGAAGTATGGTGCAATAAATTGCGTCTTGAGTGAAGTGCTCAAGGGTATGTTGACGAAGAGGTTTCCTAATCTATCATGGTTATAGTGTTGTTACAATAGGCAATTCTTACCATGGTGAAGGGTCCATGGATCTTCATTCTTCGTGGTGTACTCCCATCACGTTGATTGACCATTGCCTTGTCTTACTTGTTGATGGATGTCCTTGCTGATGGTTCACTGATGAGATTATTCAAGTGCATGGTCATGTCTCCTCTCTTTGTCTTTTATGCTTCCTCTTTTTTCTTTTTTCTTTCTTTCTTTCTCCTTCCCTTTTTCTTTTGAACAATGCCATAAAACAAGAAGAAAGGTGTTAGCATCAATAAAATATTTTACATATGTCATATGTGTCGCATGTGCGTAGGATTCTCAATTGTGTCTATGCACAGTCGTGTAATGTGGCCCATATATTAATGCACACTTTTGAAATGCATGACCTGAATGGTGCAAAAGACAAGGTTATGCCAAAGGCACATGGTTGTTGCACGTCGAGGTTTTCAATGTTGCTGGTGGACGTTGATGCAGTCTTTGTTGGAGGTAGCCAGTGGATCTTGAAATGATGTGATAAGTCGATGGTTAAATGACAACTGACCATTCCTCCCTTTAGGGATCCATTTGAGAACAATGTTTGACTGCATAGAGATCAAAAAATTGGCTTCTTTATCTGTGGACGGTTGCTTGAATTTTTTATCCATCGTGGTTGGCTCTTTCATTTTGTGGTGTTGCTGATGTTTTGGCTTCCAAACCCATATCCTTGATGATTTTCTTCTTACTTTTGCCGAAGGGTTGACTTTATCATCTTTTGTTCTCTATGCTCGGTTCTTACCCTTTTCTCTCCTTGGCTTCTTGGTTGAGACCTTTTGCATGGTGGAGAGCTTAGGCCTTTGTACATGTAAGAGTCCTTTGGGAACCCACATGTGTAATCGTCCTTGTTGAATTGCAACTAATTTCTTAGGCACCCAAATTTGTCGAAGACCTTGTTGAGCTAGTTGTGGTTGCTTGGTTCTTGTCTTCACATGGTTGGCTTGCCTGGGTGGGAATTGTGTTGGCAAGGCTGGAGGTTGCTTTCCTTTTTGTACCTAGATTTGCTTCATGCCCAAAACTACTTTCTTCTTGAACTCCCTTTGTCTATTTGATATAGCGGTTGTTATGTACTCTTTTACTCGCCTTCTTGGTTGAGTCGTGGTGGCGGCCTTAGTTCGTGCACAAGAGGAGGAGTCCACTTGTCTTTGAGCCTGTTCTTCCATGATTGAGTTCTTCTAGAACATAGAGCTTTTGACACATACAACATCATTTTTGCTAAGATTAGTCCTAGAAGAACTAAGACAATGTGTGACATTTGGATTTGTGAGCATGCAATTCTCTAATTCCAAACTTGAAGTCAAAAGAAAAAGAAACGAAAAGCAGTGAAACAAGAAGAGGAGGAATCATTGTTTGAAGTACCAGAAAACTTCAAGAAATATGAAGTGGAAGACCGAAAAATTTTGGTACAAATGCCTAAGAGAGAGGCCATTATAGGAGAAGCATATGACAATAAAGAAAAGACCAAAAAGGTTGTAGTGATCCTTGAAGAGAACGAAGAGAGATGCACATACATAGGAGATGACCTAAGTGCAAAAGAAGAAGTAGAGCTTGTAGCTCTAGTAAGGGAATATAGGGACGTTTTTGTGTGGCACTATAGAGACTTGAAGGGAGTAGATCCAAAAATTTGCTCTCATACTATCCCCATGACTGTTGATGCCAAACCCACCAAACAAAAGCCCTACACATATAATGACACTTATGCAGCTAAAATCAAAGAAGAAATTGATAGGTTGATTGAAGCTAGATTTATCTATGAGATTGAGCATACTGAATGGCTGTCCCCCATTGTAGTGGTGCTCAAGAAGAATGGAAAACTGTGAGTGTGTATTAACCTTAAAAAATTTAATATTGCTACGATAAGTGATAGTTATCCGCTTCCAATCACTAAACATCTATTGGAGCGTGTTGCAAGCAAGGAAGTTTATAGCTTCCTTGATGGATTTTCAGGTTACAACCAAGTAGCCATTGCCCCAGAAGATCAACACAAAACAACTTTTGACACAGAGTGGGGAATCTTTGCATTCCGCATGATGCCATTTGGGCTCACCAATGCACCTGCAACATTCCAAAGGCTCATGTGTCATGTCTTCATGGAGTTCTTGCGAAAGAGCCTAGAAGTATATGTGGATGATTTATGTGCTCATTGCCAGAAAGAAGATACCACATCCTTGAGCTCAGACAGATTCTCAACAAGTGTAGAGAATATCGAGTGTGTCTGAACAGAAGTATATGTGGATGATTTATGTGCTCATTCCCAGAAAGAAGATACCACATCCTTGAGCTCAGATAGATTTTCTTAGGTCACATTGTTTCTAAGAATGGAATATCAACAAATGAGGACAAGGTAAGAGCCATAGCAGAGTTGCCGAGGCCAAAGAACGTTAAAGAGGTACAAGCCTTTATGGGTCATTGTGGATATTACCGTAGGTTCATCCACATGTATGCAATCATAGCCAAACCTCTTTATGCCTTGCTAACAAGCTTTCAGTGGAACGATGAATGTGAAAAATCCTTCAATGAGCTGAAAAGATGTTTGTGCTCAGCACCAATACACTCTTGATTGGAATAAACCCTTCCATGTCCATGTAGATGCTTCCAATCATGCAATAGGATGTGTGCTAGCACAACCCACAGGTGAAGGAAATCTAGATTTACCCATCGCATATGCTAGCAGATAGTTGAACACAGCTGATCGAAATTATACCACAACAGAAAGAGAAGGCTTAGGCATGGTATATGCCGTGAAAAAGTTTAGACACTATCTATCGGCCAATAAGTTCAAGTTTTTCACTGATCACCAAGCTTTACTATATTTGGTCAATAAACCTTGCAATACAGGCCGCTTAGTAAGATGGTTCCTCTTACTAATGGAATACGACTTTGAAGTTGTTGTCAGGAAGGGTAGGACCCACCTTAGGGGGGACCATCTTTCTCGCATCACTTCAGGAGATCGGACAAATTTAGCAACGGCTCCCGCTCAAGCCTAACATGCTTTAGTCTTCAATCTTCTTTGAGTTCTAGCAATCCAATCATGACTTTGAATCTGCTTAGCTCGATAGCATCCAAAGGTTTTGTCAACATGTCTGCACATTGAAGATTTTTGGACACATAGGACAATTGAATATCCTTGCTTATCAATTTTTCTCTTACATAATGATAACGGACTTCAATATTCTTGGTTCTAACATGGTAGACATGATTAGATACTAAGTGAAGTGAAATTTTATTATCACCAAAGATATGAGGAGTTGAAGTATGTAATCCCAAATCTGAGTATAGACCTTTCAACCCTTTGCTTCTTGTGTTGCATTAGCCAATCCTTTGTATTCCGCCTCACTAGATGATAGAGAAATCCTTGGTTTCTTCTTTGAAGACCATGAAAGTAATTTTGAACCTGCAAAAGACAAATATCCTGATGTACTCTTCCTATCATCCTTTGATAGAGCCTAATCTGAATCTGAATTGAGTTTGAGATCAATTTCTGATGTGAAGGGGTAGAAAAGCCCTTCATTGATGGTGCCCTTCAAGTATTTGAGCACTCTCTTGGCTGCTTCCAAGTGTGTCTTCCTTGGCTTGTGCATGAATTGAGTGAGTATGCTAACAGTATAGCATATGTACAATCTTGTGAGAGTTGCATAGTTCAAACTTCCTACCAAGCTTTGATAGCTTGTGATATCTTCAATAGATTCTCCTTCATAAGCACTTAGCTTATGATTCAACTCCATGGGTGTACCTGCACACTTAGTATTCTCCATTTTAAACTTAGAAAGCATGTCATGTACAAACTCCCTTTGAGTGATATAGATACCAAAATGTGTATAGACACGTTCAAGTCCAAGAAAGTAAGTGAGAGGTCCAAGGTCATTGATCTTGAATTCATCCTTCATTCCAGCCTTTACCTGTTTGATTCCATTGATATCATTTCCTATGATTATAATGTCATCAACATATACACAGAGATATATAAATTTTGATCCATTCCTCATGATGAATAATGATGTATATGCTTTACTAGCTTTTAAACCTTGGTCCTGCAAGTAGGTCACTAACTGATTTGAAGCTCTTGGAACTTGCTTCAAACCATACAAAGCCTTCCTCAATTCGCACACATCATTTGGATGATGTGCATCTCATAACCTGGTGGTTGTGCCATATAAACTTCTTCTAAAATCCACCCGTTGAGAAATGCATTTCTTACATCTAATTGGTATAGTGTCCAATTCCTAGATGCAACAATGCTAACAACTACTCTTATGGTAGGAATTTTAGCTACAGGTGAGAAGGTATCTTCATAGTCTATCCCATGGGTTTGAGCAAACCCCTTGGCTACTAACCTTGCCTTGTATCTATTTACATTACCATCTGAGTTCCTTTTTACTTTATAAATCCACCTTGATCCAATTACCTTCATGGATGGTTTGTTTGGAACAAGTTCCCATGTGTCATAAGATGTAGTTTCTTCATGGTTGAGATCCTTGGCCATATAGATTGAATGCTTTGTGACCAAGGAGGTATCAAATCCATACCTCTCTAGTTTCTTCTTCTCCCTCATTGACCTTGTAATTGGTTGAATAGAGCTTTTTGAGCCTTGAGCTAGGTCTTGCACCTTAGCTTTCCCTTTGTTCTTCCATAGCTTCAATTTCTCCAAATCTATCAATTCATCTTCAAAATCACTATCTCTAAGATGCGTTGGTTCCTTTGTTGGAAGTGATGGAAAGTCTTCTTCCAAGTCATAGGGTAGCTTCACTTTCCTATCATCATCAAACCAAGATTTATTTTAATCAAAGACTACATCCCTACTAACTAAAAAACCTTTGCTAGTGGGATTATACAATCTATATCATTTTTTATTTTGATCATAACCAATAAAGACACAATTTTTTGCTTTCGGATCCAACTTCCCTCTTACTTGAGAAGGTATGTGAGCATAAGCTAAACATCCAAAGATTTTGCGATGCTCTAGACTTGGTCTTCTTCCATTCCACACTTCATAAGGAGTCATACCATCTAAAGACTTTGATGGAAGTCTATTTATAAGGTATGTGGTTGTGGATAGAACCTCTACCCAAAGATAATTAGGTAGACTCATTTAATTTAGCATACATTTGGCTGCTTCTACTATAGTCATGTTCCTTCTTTCAGCTACTCCATTGAGTTCTGGTGTGTATCTAGTTGTTACCATCTTTTGATGCCTCTTTCTTGTAGGAAGGCATCAAATTCAGTTGAGAAATATTCTCCACCACCATCTGATCTGAGTGTCTTGAGACATCTACTTGTTTGATTCTCTACAAGAGCAAGATACCTTTTGAAACACTTGAAGACTTCATCCTTATGCGTCATAAAGTATAGAATTGTCTACCTACTACAATCATCAATTAAAAATACATAATATCTTGAACCTGAAATAGAAGATTCTTTGCTTGGACCCCACACATCTATGTGTACAAGATCCAATAGTTCCTAATGGGTATAGCCTTTCCTGTCAAAAGGTTGTCTATGAGCTTTTCCAAATTGACAAGCTCCAAACTTGTATATCGTATGTTGTTTTGTGATGTTGGGCAATCCAAGTACACTTTGAGCCTTGCAAATTTGTTTCAAGGTTCTTTCACCCATATGAGGAAGCCTTTTATACCATACCTCCAATTCGGAGAGTGTTTGAGATCCATAGCTAAATACATTCTTGGTGTCTTCCACTTCAAAGGTGAAGAGTCTTCTTGTCTTATCTCCTTTGGCAATCCTTCTAAATCCTTGCTTGGGGTCTTCCACATATGCTCCATGTCTTGTAAACCTAATCTGCAATCCTTTCTCCACAATTTGTCCAACACTTATCAAGCTTTGTGTTATTGTAGGTACATATAATACCTTATTTTCCCATCTCATGTTTTGACATTTCCTATCTTTTCCATGAATGCCTTGTGTCATCACCTATCTTTACTTCATGTTTATTCTTAGGATCTTCTAAGTGAGAGAGCAATGCTTCATTCCCTGAGACATGATTTGAACATCCTGAGTCAATGTAAAAAACATGATCATCATCCTTACACTGCTTCAATGATAGGTTCATGAGAAGGAGTCTTCTTGGATTTGATCCTTAGTGTAATTGTTGTAGTCCTTCCTTCCTTTATTCATTTTGATGTAGTTGTTGTTGTTATAACAGTTGTTGTTGTATCCTCCATTGTATCTACCTCTATTTGGTCCATAGCCACCTCTTTTGAATCCTCTTCCTTTAGAATTCCTTGGGTTCCTGTAACATTCTTCAGTGATATGATTAGAATAACCACATAATTTTTACAAGGTTGAGATGTTTGGGGTCTCCCCCTGCCTGGCTTTCCTCCTTTGCCTCTTCCTCTAGCTCTTCCTCTACCTGTGAAGTTGGCTTGGAAAGAGCTACCTTCATTTTCATTTTTCTTAGTCTTTGACGTATCCTTAGCTTTAGCTCTATTAGATTATAAGGGAGAAGATTGAGATCCTCTTGAGGATTCATCTTTCTTGTTTATCTTTGCTTCATGTGTGAAGAGTTGGCCCATCAAGGTATTGAGGTCAGGTACTTGCATGTCCATGTATAGATCCATGACAGTTGTGAATGATTCCCACTTGTCATCAACCTTGATGCCATTGATGATTTGCCTTATGATTTGTTCTTCTTAAATTAATTCTCCAATGCTTCCCAATTGATCAAAGATCTCCTTCATCTTGGTGACATAATCAGTCACACTTTGCTTGGGATTTTTCTTCAAGGTAGTAAACTCCATCCATAGCTGGTTCTTCCTAGCTCTAGTGTTTGAATAGAAGAAGGTGCCAAGTGCATTCTTGGTCTCTCTTGAGGTCTTGCATCTTTGCACATGAGGTAAGAGAAAATCAAAAATTGAGTTTAGAATATAGGACCTCACTAGTGCATCATTTGAAGACCAAGTTGTAAGCCTCTCTTGCTCTTCATGTGATGGTTGCCCTTTGCTTCTCATTGTTGGCATGACTTCATCTTCATATATGTATCCAAATATATTTCTTCCTTGAAGGTAGGCCTCTATCTTGAAAGACCAAGCTAGGTAGTTGTTTCTATCCAATTTGTCAATGTTAGAAGAAAAACCATCTCGCATGTTGCTTTAATTATGCTCTGATACCAATGTGAGAAGAGATGGTAGATACACTCCAAAGACGTGCCTGATGTTGCATAAACCTGCTCTACACCTACCAATATAGCTTTAGGATTGTAAGTAGACACCTTGAGCTTGCTAAGGATGCATATAAACCACCTTAATGCTTTGGAGCATCAATCTCAAATTGATTCATCAAAACGGAAAACTTGATACAAAGCAAATGACTCAAAACTTGCTATTTTGGGATGAGATGCAATCTGGAATTTCACTCAGATCTCATAGCCTGCTGCGAATTGAGCAGAGATATTTTTCATGACTTTAATTAATATATAATGAATCTAAAGCAACAAATTTGTTGGATTTTGAGGAACCGTACTAAGAGAAATAAGTTTAGGGGTGTCATCCTGACTTTTTAGGAGTTATCTGCCTAAACACATAGGGCACTTCAAAAGAATATAGCTCATAAAGTAGTGAACCAAATAAGATGAAACTTGATATGATGCAAATATACATATCACTTTACCTACACCAATTTAACGCAGCGTAAAAGACTAAGTATACTGAGAGAAATGAATGATTGAAGTTGACTAATAATGAACATAGACCTATACTAGAAGATGAAGAGAACTCCAAGATGTGTCTTGCAAATCAATCTATATTGCACATATGATACATGAATTGAGTGTGCATGAAGCTTCTGAAGGAGAAGCACAATGTGTGCTTCAATAATAACTTGGTACTTGATCAGACTCTCCTCAAAATGTAGCTTGAAGTGCTCTCTTTTCTATGACTACTCATATGCATATATATAGAGGATTTTTTAATTCAAACTTAGGAGGGATTGTACCTAAAAGTCTCCCACAAGTAAGGGGAATCTTATCTCACCAATGTGTCCTACATATAGCTTCTAATTTTTACCTAAGTAACTCCCGAGATTCTCTTTGACATTTACTTCTAATGTAGTTACTTTTCAAGTAGTAACTTTTACAAGAGTTTGTTCTTGTGGCTTCTCTTCATATATAGACAATGCTTTACTAGAATAAGTCATCAAGCATTAGGCTTCGATAAATTTACCAACATCCTTGACCTGCAACGAACTCTCTATAGGGCTGCAAGGGCTAAGAAATTGGCTTACAACCACTCATACGAAACCTGTATAGCACATCCAATAGAAGTAATTTAGTGTTCCGAGGTCAGATACCTTGAACACCTTTCCTAGATTTGATTTGATATCTTTAATATCTGCAATATCACTTCTTGTGATGATCAAATCGTCCACATAGATGCATATGTATATTGTCTTGTCTCCTTGCTTCTTCATGTAGAGTGATGGATCTACAAGGCTTTCTTTGTATCCACAACTTGATAAATAGTCCACTGACCTCTGATTCTAGGCCCTTGGGGATTTCTTTAGTCCATATAATACTTTCCTTAGCTTATAAACATGATTTGGGTACCTAATACTAGCAAATCCTTGAGGTTGGCTCATGTAGACAACTTCTTAAAGCTCTCCATTGAGGAAGGCATTCTTCACATCCAACTAATATAAGCTCCATTTCTTTGGTGTGGCCACTCCAATCAAAGTCCTAATTGTTGGCATCTTGGCTACAGGGTTGAAAGTCTCATCATAATCTATCCCATAGCTTTGGGAGAAGCCTTTTGCCACCAACCTTGCTTTGTACCTAACAATGAAACCATTTGAATTTCTTCTAATTTTGTGAATTCACTTATTACCTATCACCTTCATGCCTTCTTGAGCTAGTGCCAAGTTCCAAGTATGGTTCTCATCAAGTACCTTGAGCTCTTCCTTCATTTCCTCTTGTCATTCCTTGCAATCCTTAGCTTCTTCATAACTAATTAGCTCTTTGTCCTTGATTACCTAAGTCATGTATGCATAATGCTTTGCAATGAAATTATCATATGTTAACCTTTGAACTGGATATCTTACAGTTGAGGAACTTCTTTCAATTCATTTAGGTGTGGTTTCCATCTTCTTTCTTTGTTTTGTGACTCCTAGGGTTTGAATTTCTTCTCTCCATCATCTTCCAACATGCTCTCATCCACATAGCTTCCTTCTTCAATTCCAATATTCCTTTGCCTTTGATTTTGCTTTCTTCAAAGATAGTCTCAAATCATCAAGTCAAGCATAAAAAGATTCAGCATGCAAAAATTTCTTATCAATGGCTACTTACATATTGGGCACTACCAGTTCCATAGGGGCAATTGCTTCTAATTCATAAGCTAGCTTGAAAGGGGTATACCCAATAGATACTTTGTATGTCGTATGATAGGCCCAAAGGAGAGAGCAGAGCAATTGATCCCACTATTCAAGAAAATTTGTAATCAATTTCTTAAGCATAGTAAGCAGAGTTTATTCGTACTTTTGGCCAGACCATTGGCAGGAGGATTGTATGGAGTACTGAATTTATGAATGATATGGAAAGAATGTATCAGCGCCTAAATTAAGGTATCGGCAAAATGTGTGCAGTGGTTAGAAACAATTTCCAATGGTAAACCAAACCGAGGAAAAACTTCATGGGTAAGGCATTTGGCAATGACTTGAGCCCTAGCAGAACGAACAGCATAGGCCTCAACCCATCTAGTTGCATAGTCGATACATGTTAATATAGAGCGATTAGTAGTCGAAATAGTTGGTGGAGTGATAGGCCCCACAAAGTCTAACCCCCATTTCTGGAAGGGTTCCAGTGGTAATACGGGGTGTAGAGGAAAGTAGTGTCGATGCAGTGGTTGTCCAGTATGTTTGCAAGCATCACACTGTTTGGCATAAGGCTGAATATCTCTTTGCATAGTGGGCCACCATAATCCACTATGTAAAATGTTTTTATAGGTCAGATGCACAGAGAAATGACCATTGGAAGGTGTAGAGTGTAGATGGAACTTCATGTGTAGGGATGCACCGAAGCCAGACACTTCAAGTGTCCACATAATAGAGCTGACCAAGAATGAGGCAAAAATGTCTATTATAGAGAGCTAACTTTTGTTGAGCTGTAATCAAAACAAAATCTTTGTTTGGCTAGAGCTAGACATCGACTAGCATAATATATTGGATGATACCACTTGTCATGTTGTTGCATTAAGACACTGCCAATGGCAATATCAGAAGCATGGACAAAAATGTGAAAGGGCAAGCCCCAATTAGGTGCTGCAGGATCGGAGCCTATGTGAGAAGTGATTTGAGGCACTCAAAACTAGTCTAATAGTCTTCAATCCATTGGAACAGACGAGGAGCTATGGTTGTAAGTTGGGTGAGGGGGATGGTCAGATGGGCCAACCACTAAAGATGACGGCCATGCCAACAAATTTGGCCCAAAAATTGCATAACTTCTTTAGGAATTTTTGGTGGTGGAGTGTTCAAAATGACCTGCACTTTGTCAAGGTCAACATGTTTACCTTGTTTTGAAATGATATGTCCGAGAAGTTTACCGCAGGTGACCAAAAAGATAGATTTATGAGGATTCTGACACATGTGATACTCCCTACACTTGAGAAAACAATAGCGAAGGTGCTATAAGTGAGCAACTGGTCAAGTAAGGGGAGAAAATTTCCTCCATGCACTATTGGAAGGTACTTGGTGCATTATGCAGACTGAACCACATAATTGTGCACGCATAAACCCCCCAATTGGTGATAAATGAAGTCTTGGATATGTCAGCCTTGACCATCTGAACTTGGTTATAGCCGATATATCCATCTAAGAATGAATATATTTCTTGTCCAGCGACATCATCTAACATACTGTTTAGGAATGGTAATGCAAATGGACCAGGGATAGTTGCTATATTCAACTTCCTATAGTCTACATAGATATGGAGTTGTTTATTCTTTTTGGGTACAATAACAATGGGTGAAATCCACTTGGCATGTTCTATTGGAACAATGAACCCAACATGAAGTAATCTGCCTAACTCCTCCTTTACTTGTAGAGCTTAGTTAGGATTCACCTTGAAACTTTGCTGCTTCAGTGGGTGAGCATCCGATTTCAATACAACCCGGTGTTGATAGATCCTGGGATCTAAGCCTTTCAGATATCTATACTCCCATGCAAAAACATCCGTAAAATCCTTTAAAAGAGTCAAAAGGTCACACTGAAAGGTAGTATCTAGGTTGGCTTTACTTTGATAGGCCATGGATTGGTTTCATCTCCAAGATGAAAAGTTACTAGTTGATCTTCTAGTACATAAAATTGACATGCATTTGTGGGGTCACTCTCAAACTGAAAGGGTTTCTTAAAATCCATGGAGTCTACTAGTTCCTCGGTGTTGACACTCAAGGTTAAGGACAAAGCATGGAAGCGCATCAAGGAAGTGGACACACAAGAAGAAGGAGCATGTAGGGAGCTCCAAGAAGGTTAAGGACAAAGCATGGAAGCACATCAAGGAAGTGGACACACAAGAAGGAGCATGTAGGGAGCTCCAAGAAGCACATGTCAAAATTTCAAAAGAAATCCCTATAAAAATAGTGATTTTTATCACTAAAAACCATTGTAAATACCATTTTTCATTTTTTTTGCAACTCCATTTTGTTCAAGCGGAGGAGTCCTCAAGATTGAGAAGTACTAGAACTATGATCCTACCAATTTTCATAATTTTTAAACTCTGTTTGAGCCCCCAAATAGGCTTGGAACCTATTTTTTAAATATGCCGAACACTAGGTCTGGATAGGGCCAAAACCACTCAAAAAACTATAAAAAGGGCTCGAACCTTCATTTTTGAGGTTAGCTTGTTGTAGAGTTGAGCTTTGTAAGAGAGTTCTTTTCAAGATCTTCCATTGTTGTAGATTTGAGCTTTGTAATCAAGATCTTCCATTGTTCCACTCTTTGCTCTTACCTTGTGCGCATGTGTGTGTATGTGTGTGCATGCTTGTGTGCACTTGTGCCTTCACTTGCTCATGGTCTTCATACCAGTCCTCACATCTCCACGGATTGACATTTATGAGGTGGATCTCCTCACATTGGTACTTACCATTGTGCTAGAGTGACACTAAATTTGGCGCCATTGCAAGGGAGAGAGCTTGGAGGACAAGCTTGTGATGGATCAAATGACAAGGCATTTGGATTGCCTTTCATCATCAACCAAAGAGTAGAAGCAAAACTCTGATATGAATTAGGAAGACCATTCAGAACAGTCTGCACAAGTGAGCTATCTGTTATAACTTCATGAGCAAAAATCAATTGTTCCTTCAAGTCTTTGATCTTTGTTAGAAAACTACCAATAGAATCACCTTCATTCATGTGCTCACTCTCCAACTGTTTTCGGAGGTAAGCAACACGAGCCTCATTTCTAGCTTGGTACAATGTGGTAAGTGTATCTCAAGCATACTTAGCTATTTTGCAAGAGCGAATGTGAGGAATAATGGCACGTTTGATAGACAAAGCTATCAATGCATGTATCTGGGCATCTCTGCCATCCCAATGAATTTGCTCTACAGTAGGTGCAGCAAAAACCGCAGCACGAACAGGAATATGTAGAATATCATCATCTTCGACACCTTCTGCATCAACTTCAATACCTGCAGTTGTAACAGTTGCAGGTGTGATAGGACATTTTTCAACACCGTGTACAATGCTCCATAGTCCTTTTGCGACCAATACATGTCGCATCATATAAGCCCACAACAGGTAGTTGGTACCATCCAACTTATCCTCAACAACCAATATACAAAATTCGCCACTGTTTTCAGCCATGGTCGGTGACTAAAATACCTTGATGCAAAAGATTGATTGTATCTCAAAAAGTTGAACAAAACTGCCTAGACAAATTCTACTAAACCTGTAGCAGACTTCGAGACGCTTAAACTGGTGAACCAAAACTGGTATATACCTTTGGCACAAAAAGACAAAATAGCCTACACAAGCACTACGATAGTGCATTCGGAGGCCAAAACGAGCTCAGATCGGGATTTCGACACCACATAACGAAGCTATTTTGATCTCTGAAACATGCTGAGTATGCTTACCAAAATTTGTGCGATTCTGAGACTACAACTGGAGGAGTGTCAATGATGCCCTAGATGAAGTAGCGACCTGCTCTGATACCAATTGTTGGAGTTAGATGTATGCAGAAGCACGCGAACAGCACAAGGAAGAAGAAGAAGCTTGGAGCACAACACACAATACTGAATGTATAACTAGAGAGTGTACAAAGATAAGTAGCCCATTGGGCAATAGGCGTATATACAAGCCGGGGGAAAAAAACCTCCTAAAGAGGGAAAAAAGTGCCCCGATAGTCCTAGTGTGTTCACACACATCACTACCTAAATATATCAACAGTGATAACACTAGCTCACTTCACTTAGCAGCTAATCTTGTTTACGATGCTAGAACAAAGCATATTGAGATATTCAATTATCTGATGTGTCTACTAATCTTCAATGTGTAGACATGTTGACAAAACCTTTGGATGGTATATATTCAGATTTTTTCCTTAATTAATCCTATTTTATATATTTAATTATATATATTTAATTAAATTATTTAAAACACTAGTTCTTTTTATATTTATTTATCTATATAATTATCCTATTTTATATATATATATTTATTTATTTATTCAGATTTTTTCCTTAAACCCTAAAACCCTAATCCTAATCCTCAAAACCTAAAACCCTATTTTATATATATATTTATTTTTACATTCAGATTTTTTCTTAATTAATCCTATTTTTATATATTTAAAAATATATATATAACTATATATATTTAAATAAATTATTTAAAACACTAGTTCTTTTTATATTTATTTATCTATATAATTATCCTATTTTATATATATATATATTTATTTATTTATTTATTTATTTATTTATTTATTTATTTATTTATTTATTCATATTTTTCCTTAAACCCTAAAACCCTAATCCTAAAACCCTAAAACCCTAATCCTAATCCTAAAAACCTAAAACCCTATTTTATATATATATTTATTTATATATTTTGATTTTTTCCTTAATTAATCCTATTTTTATATATTTAATTAAATTATTTAAAACACTAGTTCTTTTTATATTTATTTATCTATATAATTATCATATTATATATATATTTATTTATTTATTTATTTATTTATATATTCATATTTTTTTCTTTAATTATTTTCTATAGTTTCTCTTTATATAAATTTAATTGGCTTATATGTATGCCTAAACCCTAAAACCCTAATCTTAAAGATCTAGACCTAAAATATGTATATTTCTGTATGCATGTGTATATACATGTATATATGTATTATATGTGTATGTGTATGTGTGTATATATGTTATGTAGGTGTTAAAACCCTAAAACCCTAATTAGAAAGACTTAGACTTAAACCTAAAATACTAAAACCCAAATACTTAAACACCTATAAAAATCTAAACCCCTAATCCTAAAACCCTAATCCTATTTTATATATATGTTTATTTATATATTCAGATTTTTTTCTTATTTTTTTCTATATTTTTTCTTAATATAAATGTAATTGAGTTATATGTATGCCTAAACCCTAAAACCCTAATCTTAAATATCTAGACCTAAAATATGTATATTTCTATACACAGGTGTATATACATGTATATATGTATTATATGTGTATGTGTATGTATGTGTAAATAGCATAAAAACCCTAATCCTGTTTTTATATATTTGATGTAAAAAAAACTTCAAAATCAAAAATATATATTTAATTAAAACACTAGCTTATGTGTGTGTATATGTATGTGTGTATATATGTGTGTGCATGTGTATGTATGCATATGTGTATATATGTGTGTGTATGTATGTGTGTATGCATGTGTGTGTATGTATGCATGTGTGTACATGTGTGTGTATGTCTGCATGTGTGTGTGTGTATGTATGCATGCATGTGTGTATATGTGTATGTTTCTATGGAACTCAGCTTCCACCATATTAAAGTCTCTACACAAGATGATCCCCAAGGATGAAGTATCCAATAATTTTCAAGTAGCAAATCTTTCAACATCGTCATTGGGTGCATGCATAGAGCCAGTGGTGAACTAAAGAGGGCCCTTAATGGAAGCAGTGATTCAATTATTGTTCAAATTCACAAAGGTCTCTACGAGACCAGATTGAAGCCAATCACTTAACCAGTGCTTCCTCTTGAGTGGGATTTGGTGAATCAAAAATGAGACACTAAAATTCTTTTATGTATAGATAACCCTTACAACCTCTAGAGAACAACCTTCTAGACAAAGCAACCATGAGTGCAACTAGGAAACATTTTAGAAAAAAATTAAAATAAAAGTAGTGGAGAATGCTAGAAAGAGTGAACGATAGAGCTTAACCCATGCATGACAAGTTGGGGGAGTACTGGGAGAGGCTAGTCACCACGTGGCAAGGAAGTCATGATTGTCAAGTGAAAGGAGATAACAAAGAGAGCTCACTCACACACTTTCACACTCAAGAAGGAGCACACACAGATTGAGACAAGGAAGAATGGTCTTCTTCTTCTTCTTCTTCTTCTTCTTCTTCTTCTTCTTCTTCTTCTTCTTCTTCTTCTTCTTCTTCTTCTTCTTCTTCTTCTTCTTCTTCTTCTTCTTCTTCTTCTTCTTCTTCTATTACATAAAAGGAATATACAAGAGTGACATGAAAAACCAATAAATCTAGTGCAATATATAAAGAATGGTCCATAAGGAAAGACCTAATGTCTATGAATGAGTGAGCTGGAAAGAAACAAATGTGACATCACTCTCAATAGGTAAATCTAGTAAACCTCACTAAAGTATCTTTGACATATAATCCTATGACCACTATACATGTCAAAGAAATGAAAAAGTGATACGTGTCATCCCAAACCATCACATGTTGAGCTTGATATCTCAACACTCCCCCTCAAGCTCAACACCATGTCTTATTATCCAAGCATCTTCCAAAACGTTTTGAGCTTCTCTGCTCCAAGTGCTTTTGTGAAAATGTTAGCAACCTGCTGATTTGTTCTCACATAAATAAGATCAATATCAGCTCCTAATACATTTTCCCTAATGAAATGATAATGTGTTGGAGTTAGATGTCTACGGAAGCATGCGAATAGCACAAGGAAGAAGAAGAAGCTTGGAGCACAACACACAATATTGAATGTATTACTAGAGAATGTACAAAGATAAGTAGCCCATTAGGGCAATAGGCGTATATACAAGCCGGGGGGAAAAAACTTCCTAAAGAGGGAAAAAAGTGCCCCAGCAGTCCTAGAGTGTTCACAAACATCACTACCTAAATATATCAACAAATCCCCCCAGGGAGTGATGCGGTGAACAAGTAGCTGGCACTCATGTATAAGGAAGTGCCAAGCTATGTGAAAATCACTCCACAAAAGGAAGTAAGCCCAAAGCTTTGTGGAAAGCTTCAAACTTCTCCCTAGGCAGAGCCTTCGTGAAAAGGTCTTCAATGTTCTCCTGTGTAGGCACATATGCCAAGCTGATCTCCCCAGCAGAGAACCTCTCCCTGACATAATGATAATGCACCTCAATGTGCTTAGTGCGAGCATGGAACACAGGGTTCCTCGCAACTGCCAATGCGCTCTGACTGCCAGTGAAGATGGTGGTGGCAGAAGACTGACCAACACCAAAATCAGCCATAAGGCGTGTGAGCCACACACCCTCAACAGTAGCTGTGAAAGTTGCCCTATACTCAGCCTCACAACTGGAAGTGGCCACAGTAGGCTACTTCTTGCTCAACCAAGATATACATGAGCTACCAAGCATGAAGCAAAACCCACTAGTGGACACACAAGTGTCATAGCAACGAGCCCAATCAGAGTCAAAAAAAGCATGCAAATCTGGCGGTAGTGATCCCCCCTTGGGATAAAACAACCCAAGTTGCCGAGTACCACTCAAGTAGCGAAAGATGCGCTTAACCACTTGCCAATGCTTGACTCCTGGGCAATGCATAAACCTGCTCATCTGTGAGAGAGGAAACTGAATATCTGGCCGAGTAATGCATAAGTAAAGCAAGCATCCAACATCCTACTGATAGAGAACAGCATCAATTGCATCTCCAGCATCATGAAGACTCAATCGTAAACCTATCTCCATAGGAGTGGCAATAGGCTTACAATCTTCAAGGCCAAAATGCTGCAATAATGTGTCAATATATTTCATTTGACACAAAGCCATTCAACCATCAACTTGCATAAACTAAATGCCCAAATAGTGATGCAAATGCCCCAAATCAGACATCTCAAATGAGGCATGCAAATCAGCCTTAAAATCAGCAATATGGTTCTCAAAAGGACCAGTAAGCAGCATGTCATCAACATAGACAACAATGATCAGAAGCACATCATTAGCACGCTTAACATATAAGGTGCTTTCAGTTGGACTGTTCTCAAAACCATGTGCAATCAGATAGGCATGTATCTTCTCATACCAAGCACGTGGTGCTTGCTTTAAACCATATAATCCCTTCTTTAACTTGCACACCTGGTTTTCATGCCCTTTCTGCACAAATCCACGGGGCTGAAAAACATACACTTCTTCATGCAAGTCACCATTCAAAAATGCTCTTTTAATGTCCGACTGATGTACATTCCAACCATGATGGGCTGCAAGTGCACAAATGCTCCGAACAGTAGTCATATGGCATGTATGTGCAAAGTTCTCATCAAAATCAATGCTTATATCCTATGCATAACCCTTTGCAACAAGCATAGCCTTATACCTGTCAACTGTACCATCAGGTTTACGCTTCAGCTTGTATACCCACTTAGTGCCAATGGCCTTCTTGCTAGGAGGCAAGTCACATAAAGACCAAGTACCATTCTTCATTATTGCATCATATTTAGATTGCACAACAGCCATCCAATTTTTTGAATTTTGTGCTTCATCAAACGAAATAGGCTCAGTCTCATCACAAAGACTAGATGCAGCCATAGCATAGCAATTTGATGCAAAAAGGCACTATGAGAGCCTGATCGAGTACGATATGATAGAGGTGCATCTAATTTGCTGTCATGCAAGGCCTGTACCAACCATTTTGGCATGGTTCTTGCCTACTCAATGTCAACTCTCTTATGAATAAGTGCATCATGTAAATCTGCATCAGAAATGGAATGATCTGCATCATCACATGAAACCTGCAAAGGTTGAGAAGTTGCCTCATTGGGACCAACACTAGTCTGTCCACCTGTAAAAAGAGGCAGCAAAGTATCATACATGTATTTGGAGCTAACAGATGTCTCCTTAGTACATGAAAGCAATGGCTGAATAGCATCCTCCACAAAAACAACATCACGGCTAACCAGAATGCATTTAGTCTGTGGATGATACAGACGATAGCCTTTACTTTTAGAACTATACCCAACAAAAATACATTTTACTGCTTTATCATCCAATTTTCTACGATGTTGTGCAGGCACTAATGCATATGCCAAACAACCAAAAACAGCAATAGATGGCTTGCGGTCATGCGAAGCCTCATATGGAGTGATAGACTGCAGCGCTTTAGTGGGACACCTGTTCAGTACATATGTTGCACACATGACAGCCTTAAGCCAGAAACTATGTGGTAAACCCTGACTCTTGACCATACACCTCGCCATCTCCATGAGTGACCTATTCTTTCATTCAGCAACTCCATTCTGTTGAGGTGTATATGGCACTGTACATTGGTGTTTTATCCCATGTTCAGCCAAAAATGCATTAAAATCAGAAGACATATATTCCCCCCCTCGATCAAAACGGAGGGTGCCCATTTTACATGCTGACAGATTTTCAGCCAAAACCAAAGACTGTTTGAAGCACATGAACACTTCAAACTTTGCCTTCAATGGATATACCCATGCATGCCTGGAAAAATCATCGATAAAGGTCACGCACTAAAGATAATTCCCAAAAGAAGGTGTCTGCATAGGACCACAGACATCACTATGTACAAGCTATAATTTCTGAGTAGCCCAAACTGAACCATCTTTTGGAAAGGACGAACGCTACATTTTGCCCAAAATATAACCTTCACAAACACGTTTTCTAGGTGCCTCAAGTTTGGGCAAAGAGGACACCATTTCAGATTTCTGCAGGCATAGCAAACTAGCAAAATTCAGATGACCAAAGCGTGAATGCCAAAGCTTTGCATCTGACATAGCCTCAGAATCATTTACTTCACATGCCAAATCATTTACAGATCTTTCATAGTCTATGAGCTTATACAGCCCACGACACAAAATACCAAAAGCAATAATCACATTGCCATTTGACAGACCATGAACTGTACACCTGTCATCAATAAATTTCACAACCAAGCCAATCTTGGCTAATGCAGAAACTGATCACAGGTTCTTCTTGATCCATAGCACAAATAAAGCATATGAAAAAGTGAAAGAACTACCATCAGCAGTAGTCAAAAATGATCTTACCAACTCCCATAACAGGAAGAGGAGTTGTTGGCACATGTAACAGTATTCCCTGTAGGGGCAGGCTCGAGTGAAGAGAAGAAACTACGCTACGAGGTAATATGTTTGGTCGCCCCACTGTCAAAGTACCAAACATCTGAGTCTACTGCAGACATGCACTGCTCATGAGAAGATGGGTCAAAATTGTAGACAGTAGTAAACACCCATTCTTCTTCCTTCACAAGATTAGCAGACTTTGTTTTTGGTGTAGAGGCCTCTGCAACAACCATTCTAGCCTCTTTCTTCTTTGCCTCTTTAGCAGCTAGTTTTGGACAGTTCTTTATGATATGATCATTCCCTTTACAGTACTTACAAAACAATTTCTACTTTTTTGATTTCTTCTCATCTTTATCTTGGTTCTTCAAATGTGCAGCCTTTGCAGATTTCTGCTTACTAGTAGAAGAGCTCCATTTTCCTTTGCCCTTCTGACTAGCCAGGAAAGCTTGATCTGCAACACGCATAATGGACTTGTTCTGCCTGGATTGATCTTCCTGCAACAAAACAGAGACTAACTCCTCAAATGACAAGGCATTTGGATTGCCTTTCATCATCAACCGAAGAGTAGAAGCAAAACTCTGATATGAATCAGGAAGACCATTCAAAACGGTCTGCACAGGTGAGCTATCTGGTATAACCTCATCAGCAGAAATCAACTGTTCCTTCAAGTCTTTGATCTTTGTTAGGAAACTGTCCATAGAATCACCTTCATTCATGTGCTTACTCTCCAACTGTTTTCAGAGGTAAGCAACACAAGCCTCATTCCTAGCTTGGTACAATGTGGTAAGTGTATCCCAAGCATCCTTAGTTGTTCTGCAAGAGCGAATATGAGGAATAATGGCATGTTTGACAGACAAAGCTATCAATGCATGTGCCTAGGCATCTCTACTATCCCAACAAATCTGCTCTACAGTAGGTGCAGCAAAAACTGTAGCACGAATAGGAATATGCAGAATACCATCATCTTCTACACCTTCTGCATCATCTTCAGTACTTGCAATTGTAACTGTTGCAGGTGTGATAGGACATTTTTCGACACCCTGCACAATGTTCCACAGTCCTTTTGCAACCAACACATGTTGCATCATATAAGCCCATAATGGGTAGTTGGTACCATCCAACTTATCCTCAACAGCCAACATACGGAATACATCACTGCTTTCAGCCATGGTCGATGACTAAAATACCTTGATGCAAAAAATTGATTATATCTCAAAAAGTTGAACAGAACTTCCCAGATGAATTCTGCTAAACCTGTAGCAGACTTCCAGATGCTTATACTGGCGAACAGAAACTGGTATATACCTTTGGCACAAAAAGACAAAATAGCCTGCACAAGCACTACGATAGTGCGTTCGGAGGCCAAAACAAGCTCAAATCATGATTTTGGCACCACACAGCGAAGCTGTTTTGATCTCTGAAACACCCTGACTATGCTCACTAAATTTCGTGCGAATCTGAAAACGGAAGAGTGTTGACGGCGCCCTAGATGAAGCGACGACCTGCTCTGATACCAATTGTTGGAGTTAGATGTCTGCGGAAGCACGCGAACAACACAAGGAAGAAGAAGAAGCTTGGAGCACAAAGATAAGTAGCCCATTAGGGCAATAGGCATATATACAAGCTGGGGGAAAAAAACCTCCTAAAGAGGGAAAAAAGTGCTCCGGTGGCCCTAGAGTGTTCACACACATCACTACCTAAATATATCAACATAATGTACCTTGATATGCTTTGTTCTAGCATGAAAAAGGATTCAGTTATAAGTATATGCTACTACGATTATCACAATAAATGATGATAGGCTTTTGCACTTCCACATCAAAATCTAAAAGTAGCATCTATAGCCATGATGCTTCACATGCTCCCATCGTAGCACCTCTATACTCAACCTTTACACTCAATGAAGCAATAGCGGGTTCCTTCTAGTAGATCTTCTATCTCAAATACTACAAGCCCAATCTACATGGGTGTATCCATGAACCTGTAATTTTATGCTAACTTCATAAAATAATGCATAATCCAAAGTAGCACTCAGCTATCATAGAGTGCATCTCAAAGCATCTAAATGTGGTTTCTTGGGAACCTGCATAAATTGACTTTCAAGTCCAACAATGTAGCTTAGATCAAGCCTTTGTTATTGTGAGATCTATCAAGCTTCCCACAATTTTCCTATACATAGTAGCGTTTTCCAATGCTTCACCTGATGTAGTATCCAACTTCAAATTTTGATCTAATGCCGTAGAAATTGGTTTACAATCAACCATACCATACTTTTGAAGCATACTCAAGGCATATTTCCTTTGTGACCTCCATATAATTTTTGCATGTCTGCAACCTTGAAATTCATTGAGAAGCTCATTTGACTCAATTATTTCAGCCTTCTGCAACCTCCAAATTCGGTGCTTTGAATCCTCATATCCTTGTGGTTGGTCCATGTATACTTCTTTTTGCACCTCACCATGTAAGAAGGCATTCTTCACATCCATTTGATGCAAAATCAATCCTTTTGTTGTAGTTAACGCAACAAGTGCTTTGATGGTGGCCATTTTAGCTATAGGGTTGAATGTTTCTTCATAAGAAATGTCATATGTATGTGCATATCCTTTTTCTATCAATAGTGTTTTATGCTTTCTTATGCTACCACCAGGTTGTGCTTCACCTTGTAAATCTACTTGTAACCTATGGGTTTCTTTCTTTGCGGCAATGGAACTAGCTTCCATGTTTCATTTCCATAAATTTCAGCCATATCCTCATCCATAACTTTCTTTATTATCACCACCTACAATCAAGGCATCAACATAAATAGCCACAATCATGATGCCATCATCACCCTTCCTTGCATGTAATGAGTGATCTACATCCCACATGGAAAATCCAATTGTGGTTAAATAATTTGCAACCTTTAGATGCAAAGCATGAGGGTCTTGTTTAAGCCCATACAAAGCCTTCTATTATGTTGATTCATCAACCTGCAATCACGTTCAAAGTAACCACGTTTACCACAATTCTAGCATCCTTTACTGTCATTATGTGAATCATTCCTTTGGAAACTTTTGTCACCTCTTTGGCTCCCCTTGTCTCAAAGTTGTCCCCTACCTCCTACATGATTCTGTTGTTGACCTTGGTCTTGGTTAATATTTCCTCTTCCACTTCCAAAACCTCTACCTCTACCATAGTAGAATTCCTGCTCAAAACTAGGTTTTCCTTGGGAGTTTGAATCCTCGACAAGATTCTTTTCTTCAATTCACAGCATGGATACGAGATCAACAAAATTCAGAACATTTTCCCTAGTTTGAATAGAAATTTTGAACTACTTATATGCAACTCCTAAACCAGGAAGGTGCACTTCCACCTTATCATCATCATTTACATTGACACTAATAGATGCAAGTGACTCACATCTACTTTTGACTTATAGGTTGTAGTCACGTATCGACATGCTCTTTTTCTCTAGTGTATGTCGCTCGTTCTTAAGTTGCAATTTATGTGCCTTTGTATTCGTCTCATACAATGTGACCAAAATGTTCCAAGCCTCTTTCGATGTGTTGGCATCTTGTATGTGCCCAATCATGCTATCTTGTATGCTAACAAATAGACAATACATTACTTGATGTGCTCCTTGATTCCACTCTTTGTATGCTCTCAACTAGTCTATAGTTCAATTCCTCTCTAGTAACTATGGAGCATTTTCATTCTCTCCTTTGATGTACTTCAAGTAGCCTTTTCCCATCAAGAAATTCATCATTCTAAATCTCTAAGCATGAAAGTTGTCCTTGACCAACTTATCTCTCATAAGTTGACTCATTCCATCAGCATTTTCCATGCCCTTCACAACACTAAAAAAACACTAGAAGCAATACCTCTGCTTGACACTATCACATTGTGACGTGAAAGTTTGATCTCACAAAAACACAGTTTTCATGTATCAACAATACGAGAAATCGCTCGAAATTATGGATCTGGAATATTTGAGCATTGTCCAATAGAATACAAGCTTTAGTTTTGCAAATAGACCTGGTTTTTCTATGGGCCCCACCTTGAAGGGTTGAAATGGAGGTTGAGATGGCTGCAAAACAAAAATCTGAGAAAATGAGTGACCCTAAAGGGATAAGTTTTGAAAATATGTTGATGTCTTCTACCTTCACACCAAATTTCATAGCAATCTAAGGTTGTTTGTGAAGCACACTTTCTCCATGTCTTCTCACATACTCTTCAGTATCTACCTTCTCCATGAGCTCTCTACAGCCACACTAGCTTTGATACCATGTCAAGAGAAAGGAGATAAGGAAGAGAGTCCACTTACACACTTTCACACTCAAGGAGGAGCACACATAGATTGAGGCAAGGAAGAATGGTCTTCTTCTTCTTCTTCTTCTTCTTCTTCTTCTTCTTCTTCTTCTTCTTCTTCTTCTTCTTCTTCTTCTTCTTCTTCTTCTTCTTCTTCTTCTTCTTCTTCTTCTTCTTCTTCTATTACACAAAAGGAATATACAAGAATGACCTAAAACAACAATACAACTAGTGTAAGATATAAAGAACAATACATAAGGAAAATCCTTTTGTCTGCAAATCCGGCAAGAAACAAATGTGTCATCACTCTTAGTAGATAAATCTAGTAAAGATCACTAAAGATTCGCTGACGTATCCCTGACGTATACTGGCGTGACCACTATACATGTCAAAGAAATGAAAAATTGATATGTGTCATCCCCAATCATCACATGTTGAGCTTGATATCTCAACAATAATAGACCGGGGTAATTGTTCCACAATAGACAAAAGGAATGTGATACTAAAATGCACACATGAGAGACAATAGGAAGAATTGTGACAAGTTGGTCACTATGTGGCAAGGAAGCCACAAGCGACTAATGTATTTGTTAGAATCAAGAATTGAAAAGCAAAAGATGGTTGAACCACACCCTAAGAGGGAGGGTTAGAAAGTAATCATCAACCATGGCTTTCAGGGCCAGCTCATCACACTCCTAGTCGATAGATCATAGGTTTAATTCCACTTGGATACAATAATTGGTATTAGAGCTTAGAAAATAGGATTGGGCAAGGTGGATGGATTCTACAAAGGATATGGGAACCTAATGGCCACTTGGTCAATTTGTATTTGAAAGAGTACAAAATTGGCATGTGTGAATTTTAGAACATCTCCCAATACATAAGTCAAAAATTTAAACATGTAACATACCATTGGAAAGATCTTGGAATGAACTTTACTTGTGAAGTACTAGATTGAGGATTCAAGATACTTAGCATGGACAACAACCAGGTTCAGGATACTGGTTGAGAACAAGGGTTCAAGACATCAAGCTTGCAAACAAGAAGGATTAAGATACCAAGTTTGAGAACAAGGGTTCATGATTGGGAAAAAGATTCAAGAGACTTTGCAAGGATGAGGACATCAATTGAAGGGGACTTTAGGGGCTGATCATTGAGGACCATGATCTCTAAAGTGGAAGAGAGTGTTAGACTCAAGAAGTGACAAGAAAAAGCTGGTTGAAAACATCCTAAGAAGGAAGATTAGGAAGTAATCTTCAACCATGGTTTTTGAGGAAAGTGACTAGCCTATCACTCTACTAGCTAGTAGGTTATGAGTTTGATTTCCATTGGATACCATAATATTCGCACCCGACAAGTATGGATGTGAGAGGAAGCACTAGGTCATCTTCGCAAGTCTATCAGAGGTTTGTCTACAAGACTTCATTGTTTCAAGTGCTCCATAGAGTAGCATCATCATAAAGATTCCTAACTTTCATACTCAATGAGTCTGATATATCAGCATCATCATCGCATATCTGATAGGGGCTTGACTATGAATGACAGACCATGAGAAAGGATCCTTCAAATTCATTATCGTCATTTCAGTCCATCACTCCAGATGTAGGCTACCTATCAAGGTATTAACAAAGAGTGCATTAATGCTCAGGTCTCTATAAGATATATTTGTAATGTGTGTGTGTGTTGGTGTTTTTTTTTTTAGTGGAGGTTCGGCCGAGGCTTACTCCCCCGGACTTTAACTTTGAAAATTATGTGTGTAAATAATATGAGAATTAAGAAAAAGGAAGAGAGAGAGAGGGAGAAAGTGAGTGAGTGAGAAATTTGTTCTATGTTGTTGTTGTTGTTGTTGTTGTGTGTGTATATATATATATATATATATATATATATATATATATATATATATATATATATATATATATATATATATATATATATATATATGCGTGTGCGTGTACGCATGTGTGTGTACGCATATGTGTATATAGTAACGTACCAATAAAAATAAAATATATAAAATAAGTAATATATAACAATAAAAGATTTAAAATAAAAAACCTACAAAGAAGCGGGAAAATTAATAAAATCAAAATGGCCTTATGCGCTAAAAAGATGAAAGGAAATGCATTAATCGAGTGCTGATTTTGAGGAATGAAGCAACGCTTGAAAAAAAAAAGTGCAAAAAGGTAGCTATAAAAAGAGAGGCTCTCCTACAAAGTTCATGGGAGGAGGACAAAGTTTATGGGAGGAGGATGCTGATCAGCGAGAAAATGAGGAAGATCAAGAGTGAGTTAGAGTTGAGTAGAATGGTGTGCAAGAAAATGCCACATTTGCAAAGGAGACGAGTAAGAAATGATGTGGAAGCGACACAATGGAGGAAAAAATTCTCAAATCTACGCGATTTTATCGAGATTGACACAATGGAGGAAAAAATTCTCAAATCCGATCCAAGAACAATTGATCCCTTTTTTTTTTTAATGGAAGTTCGGCCAAGGCTTACTCCCCCAGGCTTTAACTTTGAAATTCCAACTGTACAAGGAAGGGCATAGTACCCATGGGACCCCCTTATCCCACAAGAACAGGGGTTTACATAACTGGATTAAATGGCGGTCACAACTACCGTAGGGCAAGATAGACGGATTGGCTAAAGAGAGACTACCTATCAACTCAAGTTAATCAAAAAAATGAGGCTCTCAAGAAATGTTCCCCATACCTATGATAGAAGAATATAGAAGAGCTATCTATTGAAAGTAGCACAAGAGCATCAATGGACCGGCCATGAACCCTCATCTAGAATCTTTGATCTAGAATGCTTAGGTGAAACAAGATTAAGATTAGTTGCAGCCGCAGCCAAGAAAAGGCAAAAGGCATACTTTGATGCCCATGTGAAGGATAAAGGCTTGAAAGCGGGAGACTTAGTTCTGGTATACACCTTGAAACAACATGCACAGAAGTTGGAGGTGTGGCTATGGACCCATGATTATTAATAGAATATCAACAAGTGGATATGTCCAATTAGCTACCCTAGAAGGTGATATCCTACCTAGTCACATAAGTGGATGTAGAGTGAAATTATATCAAGAACCCCTCATAGAGGAAGCACTAAATCGACTCAATAATGCAAAGGAATGTAAGGAAGAAGCAAACAAGTCCGAGAAGAAGTGCGGGTAGAAGCCTTAGAACACATCCAATGAATGAAATTGAGAATACAAGGTAGAGATGAGCCTAGGTCAAACATTCATGATGCTCCAAGATACCAAGCCATGTGTAAAGATAGGTGTAATTTCCCCTTGAATCATTGATCGACATCCTTGTGTGACCCTAAAATTAGGATAAGAAAATAGTGTAAGGACTATAAGAGCCTTGATTGACTCAGGTGCAGCCACTAGTGCAGTTAGACTTTCTTACTATCAAGAATTTCAATTAAGTGTCAATCCTATAGAAGCATATCTCATAGGATTGGGAGGTGTGGAAACCCCTTGCATGGGCGAGGTGGATCTTCCCATCTACCTTAAGATGTTCTTATGACAATGAAGGTGCTAGTGTGTCAAGATGAGGATCTCGCTTAACCTCTTGTCTTGGGTCAAGACTAGATCTATGATCATGCAATCAACATGAACCTAAGAAGTGGACTTCTTCAGGTCTGCGTGGATCAAAACCGCATCACAATTGAGCTAGACAATCATGCACTCAAGGAACTAGGAAAGACACCAACTCCTAGTCCTTCTAGGAGTACACATGAAGATAAAGATGTTCTTGTCCAAAACTTTGTGATGCAGAAGGATGATGTTCTCGACAAAGAAGTTCAGGATCTGATGGAAATCCCTTCTTTTTCAAAAGTGATTGAGACAAAGCCAGCAAAGGAGTACAAGAGGCAAAGAAAGCAGACAGTCTATTGTTGTTAGTACATTTGGCAGTAGCCACAAGCATTGATGCAGAGGTAGCATGTAAAGAGGAGAATGCAGTGAGTTGCGAGGGCCAAAAACGTCATTTTTTTCAAGAAATATAATTCATGATATTCTCTTCAAACTTCAAACAATGATTATTATCACTCTTGTAACATATGTACCAAACACCCAACTTTGTATTTAGCAACTCCATTTTGTGCAAACCAAGGAGTCCTCGAGCTTGAGGAGCCTAGGTAGAATGATCATACCAATTTTGGTTATCTTTAGACCTCATTTGGACTTCCAAATGACCCCCATAACCTATTTTTTAACTATGCCAGACATTAAGTATGAAACCGGTCAAAGCTAGTCTAGAAACTATAAAAAGAGCTAGAGAGCTCATTTTTGAGGTTAGCTTGTGTGAGCAAGTTAAAGATTAGAGCTATTATACGAGTCTTTTCGAGTAATAGAGCTTGTTCTTGACCTTCTATTGCTTCTCTCTTGTCTCTACTGTGTGTGTATGTGTATGTGTGTGTGCATTCTCATGCTTCTTAGCTTCACCTTCACTCACCTCATACGTTCATGATCTTCGTATCACTCCTATCTCTTCCATGGATTGACAATTAAGGAAGTGGAAGTTCTTGGCGTGGAGCTTATCCTAGCTTAGAATAACACCAAATTCGGAGTTGTTGCCAGGGATTGAGTTCTAAGAATAACGCTTGATGGTAAGAGTATAGTGAGAACCGGCGTTGGAAGGTAATTAATTTTAGCTTTTGTTGTTTTTGCATTGCTTTTTTACATTTTTCACCTCCCCTAAGCTCCCTTTTCACCCCCACATCATCTTCTTGCATCCCAAAAAATCAAAAAATTCACCATATTCACCTACTCTCTCCAAGAAAGACACTCCAGTACGGTAGGAAAGCTCTAAAAAGGTAAGAAATTTCAATTTCTAGCAGTTTTGTCGTAGGTGTCGGACCATCATGATGGTCTGACAACTTCACCTTTTTGGGAATACATCATAGGCATGGTGTAGAGCACCCTTG
Organism: Ceratopteris richardii; assembly: GCA_020310875.1. Lineage (NCBI taxonomy): Eukaryota > Viridiplantae > Streptophyta > Polypodiopsida > Polypodiales > Pteridaceae > Ceratopteris > Ceratopteris richardii. The sequence continues at coordinate 100,865,268 of CM035412.1, forward strand.
AACACAAAGGAATCAAGAGAGGCAATTGAAAAATTCTCATTTTGGTGGACCATTGTGATTGGCTCATGTCAACACGACAGGGTGTCACCATCATGATTGGCTCACACCATCGCGACAATGCGACCGAATCATTGCGACGGGCTCATGCCATCGTGACGATTCAGGTAGACCATCACAATGACTCGTTAGATTTGGACCATCGTGATGATCCAGCATACCATCAGGACGATCACACCTACCCTACACCTCGCGATTGGCTCATGCCATCGTCACACCTCGAGACCCATGTGTCATTCGACCATCATGATGGTTCTCTTGACCACACCATCATGATGCCTCATTCACCTTGGATCATCACGACAACTCGTTAGATTTGGACCATCGTGACAACATGCATATTGTTGACCATCATGATTGGCTCACTCCATCACGATGCTTCGGTAAGTTCAGACCATCACAACAACTCATTAGATTTGGACCATCGTGACAATGTGCATATTGTTGACCATCACGATTGGCTCATGCCATCGCGATGCTTCAATAAGTTCAGACCATCACAATGACTCACTTTTAGACCATCGTGATTGTGCGGCTCAAATAGACCATCATGACAGCTCACTCCCATCGTGATCCTTGTGGACCATTGCAACGGTTCAGGTAAAACTCTAAAAATTAAGGTCAATTTTTTGGCAATTTGAGGCTAATTTGAGTTAATTTTTGAGTGATTGGTGCATCTTTGAGGCCCGTTAGCTTATGTGTGAAGAGATTTTGTCTGCCAATTTTAACCCTGAGAGCCTAAACATCCATAACTTCCTCATACAAATCGGTTTCTTGAGCTCTAGAGCTCGTTGGAAAGCTTGTTTCAAATCCCACGTGGTCTCAACTATTTTTCTTAAGAATAACGTGCTGATATTTAGATAAGATAAATTGAATTTGACACTTTGGTGGGATTAAAAAATCAAAGGGACACTTGAGGATTTCATAAGGAGAAAAAGGACCCTTAAAAGTGTATAAATCAAAGTGCATATCCATTAAAGTTGAAGATTGGTCTAAACTTTGGATTTTTGCAGGTCTATTAAGCATCATCCAAGCAAAAGCTAAGCAAGGCTTGGGAAGCATGGATTCTTGGGCACCAAATCATTCAACGAATCTGACTCAAGGTTGGAAGAACTCTCAACCCCCTCAGTCAATTACTAGATTAGGCTAAGCATGAGTAGTATTATTGATTGAAATAGGACTATGATAGGAATGCATCAAGTACAAGAGCATTAATATTTTCAAGTCCAAGAGTAAGCTAAGAGAGTGCGATAAAGAAAACCCTAAAGAAAATAACTTAATCTCAACATTGTGAGAATTTAAACATACAATGAAAAGATGATTCTTGACGTGTACATTGAGACAAGACAAGAGTTTAAAAGAATTAAAAACAAAACAAGTGATTGAGAACAAATAATTAGAGGTGACCAAAACGTGCATTGAGCAATCAAGGGAGATAAATTAATGAACCTTAGATCAGGAAAGCACATACGTAAGGCAAATCGATGAATCCTTAGGTCATCAAAAGCGAGACTGAAGACCACAGCAAAATCTTGGGCACAACAACTAAATAGCTACCCATACAAATTGAGCTCAGAGACTAGTGAGTCTGAAATAGAAGTCTAGAACAGGAAGCTCAGGACTACACACTTATTGGCGATAACCTATACAAACAAGGGAGAGATGGAAACCTAAGATAATGTGTTCATGAGAGTGATTATTTGAGTATATTAGTGGTTGCACACCAAGGTATTGCAGGAGGTCATTTTGGCCCCCACAAAATAATCAAAGCCATACTATTCGCAGGATTATGGTGGCCCACTCTTCACATGGATGCACATACCTATGTTAAGGGATGTGATGTCTGCCAAAGAACTCAGATTCCTAATCGTAGAGATGAAATGCCAATGAAACCCATGATGGGAGGACATGCATTTCTAAGTGGGGTATAGAATTTGTAGGACCCATTAACCCCCTGGTAAAGGTACTCATGCTGAATACATCATAGTAGCAATAGATTATCTTACCAAATGGGTAGAAGCTAAGGCCACAAAAAGGAATGATGCACACACAACTACAAAATTCTTATTTGAAAATGTCTTTATGAGGTATGGATTGGCTATAGAACTAATGAGCGATAGAGGAACCCACTTTCTAAACCATTTCATTGTATATATGTTACGGGATTTTATGGTGATTCACAAGAAATCCGCACCATATCATCCTCAATGCAACTCTCTTTCATATGGTTTTTGGTCAAAATGTTGTGCTTCCTTTGGATTTTTTGATACCTACCCTTAAGGTTGCACAAGAGCATCAATGGACTGGCCGAGAATTATCATCAAGGATAATGGACTTGGAACGATTAGGAGAAACCAGGTTGAAAGCAGCAGCAAGCATATATGTAGACAAGAAGTGATAGAAAGCCTATTTTGATGCACATGTGAAAGATAAAGGCTTGAAAGAAGGTGACTTAGTCCTAGTGTATACACTAAAATAGCATGCGTAGAAGCTAGAGAAATGTGGTTAGGGATCTATGATGATTAACAGATTTTTAACAAGTGGAGTGTGTACAATTAGCCACATTAGAAGGATAGATAATGCCTAATTACATTAGTGGCTATAGAGTCAAGCTTTATCAGGAACCTCTTACGGAGGATATGCTTAGACGACTCACGTTGGAAAAGAAGCATAAGGAGGAAGAAAAGAGAACATGAGACGAAGCTCAGGCAAAACTCTAGAACGCATTAAACACATGAAACTAAGAAAAAAAGGACTAAGGAGAGAACATTAAAACGTCATAGCATACTGGATAGGAGACCATTCATTACAGTCATGCTAAAACAAGGGAACACCCAGCAAGAGCTTAGAGCTTTAATTGATTCGTGTTGTCACTAGTGCAATTAGGTGGCCCTACTATAAAGAATTAGGATTAGAAATGCAACCAATTGATGCATACCTCATAGGGATAGGAGGCAGAGAAACCCCTTGCATGGGTGAGGTGGACCTTCCTATCCTCATACACGAGATGACCATGATTGTGAAACTCTTAGTGTGCCATGACGATGACCTCATAGAACCATTAATCCTTGGCCAAGATTGGTTATACGATCACTCAGTGGACCTAGATCTTAGGAAATGCTCCCTATAGATCAGAACCTTAGACTAGCAACGAGTGATACTGCTTGACTTCCCTAACAATACCCCCCTGAGGAATGTAACCCTAGACCATATGAAATGAATGTGAAGGAGGGCCGAAAGACCTTTGGATAGTTGGTGATGGATAATTGCCACTCAGGAAGTTGTCAGGAGGTTTTCCCCTATTCTTCCCTTGAACAAGAATGGGACTACATCATCGGTCGGGTGGGCTACATCAACAAACAAATAGGGATCATAGCCTCTTCAAGCCCATCATCCACACTTCCTATAGACCTACCTAGATACCAGACCTCTCAACCACAACCACAAAGAAGTCAACCATGACCTAAGAATCTAAACCGACAACCATACCAGATGACCCCAAGGTGGAAGCAGTATCAACATGTCAAGGAAACCAGTATAAAGCAAGTATGGGTGTCAAAATGTAAGAAAGCACCATCAATTTTCAAAAGCATAGGCTATGACAAGAAGAAGTCAAGGCAGAATCAGAACCAACATCCAACCTCTCCTCAACCTTCTTCTCCATCAATGAGAATCCGACACATTTGGATCACCAAGAAGTACTTGACAAACCGACCCACACCCACGTAGATCTAGGTATCCAAGAACTATCTTTTAGCTCAACAAGCAAACCATGTAATATACATCCCTTCGAAATCACTTTACCCATTGACATCATCGCTGCTTCAGCCAAAGAACCAAACCCACTCATCCAATGACATGGATATTTCACCACCCACTGCAGCACTGCTCACATCCACAATTTCACCACACCATAGGAGCACATCACATTTCTCTACTATCCCCACAGCATTCACTACCTCGACCCCAATTTCCCTTCCCCCTGCATCTACCACCACACTAGCATCATCTTCACACACCACATCATTGTTATTATCACCCATTGTAGACACCGCATTTAGTCAAATGTTTGCATGTATGAATCAAGTCAAGGATGAATTTTCCTCCTCGAAAGCAATTATCAGGCCTTACAATAGACCACCACACAAGTGCAGCCCAGTTAAACTCATTAACCATTGAAAATGCTTCCCTTAACACACAACATCAAGAACTCCATAATGCTTATCACTCGATGGAGTTGGAATTTGAGCAGAAGACCAAGGAAGCTATGATTGAAATAGAGGAACAACTATGATCCCAAATTGTATGCAATGCAACACTAACCCAAAACATGGGGCTCTTAAGAAGACACCTTGCAACTTCCAAGAAAGAGAACCAAAGATTAGAAGAATAGAATCGAGAAAACTTTGAAGCAACTATGGATAGAAACAATGAACCACTCAGTCCAAGCAGATTGAAAGCAATCCCCTCTGAGACCATGCAATTACTTTTGGATGTGCGTCTACTCAAAGATTATGATTGGATCAATGAATATTATCGATGGATAAAGAGTGAGAACGCCACCCTCCACCTACAAGCACCTGTACAGCAACACATTGTTCAAGAGGTCACACCACCAAAAATTATGGAAGAACTAGTCACATTAAATGCATGTGTGCTAGACCTCCAAGCCCAGATTGCCACTTAGTCAGAGCCTCCCAGACCTGACTCCCCACTAGAAATCCTAGCAAACGAATAGACAATTTCAATCCCGATAGAAGTCATTTATGAAGAAGAATATGAACCACAACCAGCCCCAGGTGGATGAGTCACAGAAAAAGGGTTAGATACATTTGAACTTCCTACTTTTGTATGGCTCAAATCAATTGAAGAGTTTGGTCAAACTCATTCCACACATGTAGAAGCCCAACTCCATGCGATGGCCCTCATAGAAGCATGCATCCTACAATCGCCTTATTTTGCTCAACTGGTGCCACAAAGGTATATATCCATCAAGGAGATTCAATACAAACCTTATTTTCTATACATGGCAAAATACAAGTTGGCAATTGAAAAGGAAACTCGAAAGAAACTAACTCATGCCACCCAGTTTGAACCAGAAGACTTACCCCTGGAAAAACAAGGTAAAATCTTTCAGCCTAATTGGCACACAAAGCTTCCTGCAATAGAGTCAAAGCACCACACGTCAACACCCCCAGGATTTGAACATGGCAATGGAGACCTTCCATATGATATGAGCACGCCATCGATCAAGGTGTGTTCGCTTGGCACTGTCATCAATTATTTGCCTACCTGCTACAAAATGACATTTGAAGAAATGTTCACAACTAGATTTTGGGAATATCACTCTAAAGTTTTCATCAACCAACCAACACATCTACTGTAGTTGTTTGCCTATGAACAACTAATGTATTCTACACACTACTGGCTCCCACCACTAGAGGAACCTCAAGCAATCGATTGGTCTAAACTAGAAACTAATCTCGCAAAAGGTATCCACATAGCAGAGCACACCCTAGCCTAGGATCTCTTGCAAACCTTCATTATACAAACCCTATCACAAGGATCTATCGGGGGACGAAAGACGCGAGAGGGAGGGGGTGTTGGAAATACATCTGACAGTAGCCATAGGCATCGACATAGAGGTAGAATTTAAAGACGAGAATGCAGTGAGTTGGGGGGCCAGACGCTTCATTTTTTTCAAGAAATATACTTTGTCATATTCTCTTCAAACTTCAAGCAATGATTATTATCACTCTTGTAACATATGTACCATTGAGGAGCCTAGGTAGAATGACCATACCAATTTTGGTTATTTTTAGACCTTATTTGGACTTCCAAATGACCTCGAGAACCTATTTTTTAACTATGTCAGAGAGCTAGTCTAGAAACTATAAAAAGAGCTAGAGAGCTCATTTTTGAGGTTAGCTTGTGTGAGCAAGTTAGAGATTAGAGTATTTTTGAGCTTGTAAGAGTCTTTTTGAGTAATAGAGCTTGTTCTTCCATTGCTTCTCTCTTGTCTCTACCGTGTGTGTATGTGTATGTGCATTCTCATGCTTCTCACCTTCACATTCACTAACCTCATGCATTCATGATCTTCATATCACTCTTATCTCTTCTACGGATTAACAATTGAGGAGTTGGAACTTCTTGGCGTGGAGCTTATCCTAGCCTAGAACTTCTATGCTCATAGTCAATGATCCCCGATGACCAAACCCCAGAGATGCAATGGACAAAATACTCAGTCAAAGACCACAATGAAGGAGTATGCTAGGAATCAACCAAGCTGAACTATTTATACTATTTGGATTCCACAGCAATTGATGAAGGCTGACCCCAATGCACGACAAATTCGGGTGTCTAAGGCTTGCTTGCTAGCTCAAATAGTTGCACATAGACTCATATGCTCAAATCACCTCCCACAAACACTAACATCATACACTTCATGGCAAACATTTGAAATCAACACCACCACACCTGAAATCACACCTAGGACTGTTTGGAAATGGGTACCCAAAAAGTCCCAAATCCAAGCACACATATTTTAGAAACATATAAAGATAATCACAGCCAAAAGATGTGATCCCACAAAGAAACTTTGGAGAGTTAAACCCTACAATAAACCCTCTGACTCAACCATTTTGCATAGGAATAGATGCATTTGAGTACAGTGCACAACCAAAGTATGCATAAAGGAATGAGATTGGCTTCCTAACTCTCACTCACACACACATACACCAATTTGACTAACCTCTAATCTCAATGAACTACATGTTGGTATTGTAGAGGGAACACGGTATTGTCATGTTTCCTATGCAATGCTAATATGATTTTCTTCTTCCAACAGATAAGCAATCATTAGACACTATCATGGCTGAAGTAGCACGAACTAGCTCTCAAGTAGGCACAAGTCAACAAGTGGTCGATATGGAGAGCTTACCCATCATGCCTGAGATGAATGAACGACCTAACGACTTGCAGGCCATAGAGATCGTACCCATACAAGACCCCCCGAGTGGCCATACCATGCATGTAGGCAAAACCTCTCATTGGTTTAGTGAAGTAGCAGGACCATTGGGTGTGGGCTCATACCTTTGGGAGGCAAAGCTAGAGTTCAATGGCAAGTGGGGCAAGTACCATTTCTTCACGAGGGAGTTTGAAAAGTTACAAGCCTCAAGCACATTTGTGCTTCCATCGCTAACCAGAGGAAATGAATTGAAGCAATTTAAGTTAACCAATAACCTAGTATGTGATGCTTTAGATATGAGAGGGATGCACATACCCACTAAGAAGGAGATTCTTGTGCCACAGAGCATGAAGAATAGAAATCTCACAAAACTCGAAGATATGGTGGCCATCATGCCTAACATTGTGGTTCACCTTAGAATGTGCATGCAGCATTTTGCCTTTCCAGCACAAGATCGGTTCACCATGCAACATAAGAAGGTATGGTTCAATTTATATATTGCAAAAAATCATAACTTAATGATTAACCTACCTCATTGGATTATTGATCAAATCCACTTGGTGCACGAATGATGTCCGTGCAAATCAATATTGTATGAATGTTGTGCCCTGACCAGGATTATTTATCGATGTTTGGCTTATGACATTCCAATTCAGAGGGCTCTAATGTGGAATAGGGTACAACAATTCAAAGGCCGAACATCCACAGGGGCCCCATCAAAGAGGATGTGAGGAGCAGTACCATGTGCTCAACCACGAGGAGCAACTTTAACCTCAAATATCACTCCCCCACCTTGATGTGTACGCCCATTCACACTATGCCTCCCAAGACGCAGCTATGAGGGCCCAACCTTGATATTTCCATCAATCCCCATAGACCTTGAATTCCCTGGAGGAGTACACCTCAAAGAGCTCACCAATGAGGATTTTGAGCAGATCTTATGAGAGGTGAATATTGAGTCGGGTGAGGAACAAGTCATGGAATGTTTGCAACCACAAGCAATCACATCACAAGTGTCAGTTACCATAGTCGATGAGGATGAAGAAGATGACAAAGATGAGGATGAAGATGACGAATCTGAAGAAGGTGATGATGAACACGAGGGAAGACATCAAGAAGAGCAACAAGAAGTGCCTGAACTTGTAGGTTCTCTAGCATATACACCCCAGTTACAAAGATTGTTATATGATACAATCAAGGCAGTACAAGAATGACATAGAGTCTCATTCGCATCAGTTCAAGCCTTGATCGATCAGATCCTTGCAGATGAAGGCATGGACCCTCAGTTTATCAACACACTCAAATTATTAACAGAATCCTTGGGAGTTCAAGATGTTGAGATATCAAGCTCAACATGTAATTATCCAGGATGACACGTACCAGTTTTTCATTTCTCTGACATGTATAGTGGTCATGCTGGTATATGTTAGGGACACTTTATTGAGCTTTACTAGATTTATCTACCGGGAGTGATGGCACATTTGTTCCTTGCCAGCTCACTCATTCACGGACATTAGGTTTTTCCTTATGTACTGATCTTTATATATTGCACTTGTTTCTTCTTTTTAGGTCATTCTTGTACATTCATTTTTATGTAATAGAAGAAGAAGAAGAAGAAGATCATTCTTCCTTGCCTCAATCTGTGTGTGTGCTTCTCCTTGAGAGTGAGAGTGTGTGTGTGAGCTCTCTTCCTTATCTCATTCCTCATGACATGGTATCAGAGCCAGCGTGGCTGTAGAGAGCTCGTGGAGAAAGCGACGGTGAAGAGTATGCCGCAAGGTGTGGAGAAAACGCAATTCACAAACGACCTCCGTTTGCTTTGAAAATCAGTGTGAAGGTAGAAGACCTCCATCTTGACCTCTCTCTCGAGCCTGCAAGGTGGGGCATGCAAAAAAACCAGGTCAGTTTTAGAACTTACGTTGTGTTTGCAACACTCATATATTCTAGATCCATAATTTCAAGCGATTTCGTGTACTGTTGATACACGAAAACTATGCTTTTCTGAGATCGAACTATCACGTCATAGTGCAACAGTGTTCAAGCAGAAGTGCTGCTTGTAGTGTTTTGCAGCGTTGTGAATTGCTGCAGAAATGGCAAATGCAGATGGAATGAGTCAGCTTATGAGCGATAAGCAAGGATGCAGCCAAATTATTACAAGACAGGGAAGCCATCAAAGAGAGTATGAATAGAGGGAATGTGAAGCACGACCAAGCAGGTAGAGCAGTCAATGAAAATCTGGCAACTAGGCCTATACAATTTTTCAGAGGATAAATCTTTTTCAACAATGATTTTCATCACTACATTAACATTGTAAATACCATTTCTGGTATATTAGACTCCATTTTATCCAAGCCAAGGAGCCTTCAAGCTTGGAAAGTATTAGAAGTACCTATGTATCAATTTTCATAATTTGTAGACTTCATTTGAGCCCTCAAATAAGCCCTGGAACCTAATTTTTAACTAGGTTGGACACTAGTTCTCGATAGGGCCAAAAGCTAGTCAAAAACTATAAAAAGAACTAGAGAGCTCATTTTTTAGGTTTCCTTGTTAGAGACTAAAGCTTATGTAAAAGAGATATTTTGTTCTAGAAGGATTCCATTGCTCCATCTCTTTGTCTTGCCGTGTGTGCACATGTGTGGGTATGTGTGTACATGTTTTTGTGCTTCTCATTCACTAATTTGTGCACTTCACTTGCTCATGGTCATCATACCTTCCTCACGTCCTCCCGGATTGACAATTATGAGGTGGATATCCTCACATTGGTACTTGTGATAGAGTGACACCCACCTTGCTTTAGCTTGTACAATAGGAGCATTGAGTTCACTTGTTGTAGCTCAACTCAAGAATCAACCAATTTTAGTTATCATAAAATGTGCATACATATTTGCTTTTGTAACTTTACCCCGATGGGTTTTATCAACAACAAGATACATCCACACACTTCATACATAGCAACCTTGCATCTTATCAATCTTTGTGGCATCCAAACATGTCTTCTTTTTGCTCATATATGGCTAAACATGAACAACCTTAAAGCATCAATATCCTGCTAACAAATCCACATAATCATGTATGCAAATCACCAAACATTTGACCATATATATAGCTCTCTTTATCGCAATTCATATGGCTAAACCTGAAAAATTTTAGCTTGTATTGGCTTTATAAAATATCCTATTACTCATCCACACATCATGAAACAAGAGTATACATTCTCCTTGGCTACATGTTCATACATTCTTGCATGTTAGACATCAATCATCAACTCTATATTCAACTTATATTCAACCTAAGCATGGCTGTCCAAAATTGTCATACATCTTGAGCATAAACTTTGCAAGCATGCATACATAAGAATCTCCAATGCATAATCATATAATGCTATCCTCGAGATTACATATAAGCTTCAATATTCAACCATGTACATGATAGAATATTTCACTTCATTCAATTGAATGCAAGATTAAATCATGCATACAATGTTCATATACAACTACATGTAGTAGCACATCGAAGATTCTTTGCTTGAATCTTAATCTCCTTCTATAGGTTGCTCATAAGGCTTCATTCAGGTGATTATTTATCAGTAATAGCATGACACAATGATCAACATATTTTTTTAGAGAGTAGAACAAGAGATTTTATGACTTCAAATAACATAAAGCAAAAATGTTTTCTTACATACAAAAGCTTCACCTCCATAGCTCATGAGTGTTGCATACTCCATGTAGAATCCTAGGCTCATAGCACCAAGATTTCCTATGCCATATTTGCATCTTCTTAACATGATCTTCTTTTTGCAACCATGGGCTCCAATGCCAATACTCTAATACCAAAGCTCTTATACCAAATTCAAAAAAAAATAACTCCAATATGCATAGTGGAAGTTATTGAATCTTTTCTAGAAACTACCCTATTAGAAACCTACTTACTAAAACCTGATTCAGTCACAACTCAGAGATCCAATGACCTCAGAATTTTCTCCACACATAGTAGACACTATTAGCTTTCCAAGAAGCTAAATATCACTCAAACTAGAGTTCCTATGGCTAGGCAACTAGTTGCCTAAAGATAGACTACCTCTCAACTCAAGCTAAGCAAAAAAATGAGGTTCATAAGAAATGTTCCCCATAGCTAATAGAGAAGAATCTAATAGAGATATTTACATAAGAGAAAGTATGAGAGATAAGATTTTCAATAAGATATCATACACATCAAAATGGATATCTACATTGAGAGAAATGACCTTCACAAGGTGACTATGTATAGAGAGGTATGCAGCTAGAATACCTATGTGCCTTGTAGCACACTATTTGGGGACCTTCTGATATCCATTGCTAAGAGAATAACCAGCATATGTTTTTACCTATCTCCTTGTCATCTCCAAAAATTTTCACATCCAAAGACCTTCTATATATAGATAAAATGGGCATGGGATTTGGTGAAAGCTTCCCATTCGTCATCAACATTGATACCATTGATCACTTTTCTTAATATTTTCTCTTCATCAATGACTTCTCTAATGCTTCCAAGTTGTTCTACAATGCCCTTCATCTTGGTGACAAAATCAGTCACACTCTGCTTGGGCATTTTCTTGAGTGTTGTAAACTCCATCCATAATTGGTTTTTCTTTGCCTTAGTGCTTGATGAGAAGAATGCTTCAAGAGCATTCCATGTTTCTTGTGATGTATTCCAATCCCTAATGTGTGGAAATAAAAAATCAAAAATAGAGTTCAGAATGTATGACCTTTCCAAAGCATCCTTTGAGCACCATGCATTCAACCTTTCTTGCTCCTCTTGTGTTGGTTGGCCCTTGCTTTTGAGTATTGGCATCATCTCATCTCTAGATATGTAACCATAGAGGTTCCTTCCTTGTAGATATGCTTCCATTCTGAGTGACCATGTTGAATAATTACCTCGATCCAATTTTTCAATGGATGAGGGAAATCCATCACCCATGATGTTTAGATGCTCTAATACCATTGTGAAGAGGATGAGTTTGTGCTGCAACAAACCTACTCTACACCAGCCAATGTGACTCCAGGGACGATTTATACACTTCTTTAGCTACCCAAACATGCACATAGATCCATCAAGTCCTTTGGAACATGATTATCAAATGTGTATACCAAGATAAATAACTTCTATTTGCAAGGATTGTGAAGAACGTTCTATTTTTGAATGAGAAGGTCTCATAGATTTGTTTAGATCTCACAACTTGGTATGAATTAACGGGAGATATTTTTCATAAATCTAATTGAATTTTATAGCTAACTAAAGCAAATTATTTGATGAATTCATCTGCACCATATAATGAGAAATGAATCTAACAAGTATGGGAGGTCACCCTGACTTTTTAGGAATATGAAGATGTGCAAACATAGTTAGCTTATGCGCTTCATATCTCAAGATCTATTGAACCAATGATGATGAAACTTGGTACATAGTACTTGAAACTCTTATCTAACTAACCCAAGTGAATTTATAGTAAATGGATGCTTACACACAGTGAAATCAATAAGACAAGTTCATTGTGTGCATGAATGTACTGCAGTAGCATATAGAGAAAGACTTGCTCAAAGTAATGATCACAAATGTGTATGATATTGAACATATGATACATGGGAAGCGTAGAGAACTACTTCTTCATTAAGTGAGCATAATTTATACTCAAGAATGTAGCTTAATCTCTCAAGATTAGGTGTGATCTACCATGACTAAGAAGAGGATGTATTTATACTCAAATGTGAATTTGAATATAGTGAGTCATTCACCTAAAAGCGATCCTAGACTTTAGGGGTGATATAAATTTGATTCATTTCACCACATGAGTCATGTATTTAACTTTGTATCACCATGAGATTCCTCTTATACTTTTAGCTTTTATAAATGATCAATGTAAATACAAGTTTTAATCTTGGAATCTTCACAAGCATGTGTTCTCATGATCATCGCTAAATGAGAGAACTTATGTGAGTAGTCCATGAATCTTAGTAATGCTCTTAAGATTGCTATTTGCACCAACAACCTTAATGCATCAAACCTTCTCAATTCACCTTTCCATTGATTTGGATGCTTTTTGTATGCCTTTGAGGTCTCCCCCTTCTTTGCATGATGGTATGTATGGACTTCTATCCATAAGTCTTCATCTTCTTTGATCTATGTGATCTCAATATTGCCTTTGTTCCTTGCATCACTTTTGGACTATCTCCACTCCATGATGATTGTGTGCCCACTAAGAACCATTCTTTCTAATTCTTCATTTCCTCTTGAAGTCCTTCCTTCATCATCTTCATTTTTTGGAATATATACATTTGAAGAATACCAAGGTAAAAGCTCATCAAATCTGACATTCCTAGATACCTTTAGCTCCTTTTTTGTGGCCTTGTAGCCTCTGTACTCCTTTTTTCTACCTACATATCCTATGAATACACATCTTCATGATATATCATTGAGTTTGCTTCTTAGTTCACTTGGTATTAAAAAATAGCAAGTACAACCAAACACTCTCAAGTGTGATACATTTGATTTTTTATTTTACCAAACTTCATATGATGTTGAAGCATGTATACTTAATTTGAGTGCTTTGTTCATTATGTATGAGTAAGTGGTCTCTACGTTAGCCCAATAGGAATTTGGCATTCCAATCCACTTAATCAAATCCCTGGCACATTCAGCAATGTACCTATTCTTTCTTTCTGCTACACCATTTTGTTGAGGTGTGATTTGTCTTTTGATACCATTGAATTCCAAGAAATCACAAAACTCATGGGTGAAGTATTCTCCCCCTCCATCTGACCTTGGACTCTTGATGTACATATCACATTCTTTCTCAACAAGAGCTTCGATCTTCTTGAAGTAATAAAAAATATCTAATTTATGCTTCATGCAATAATGCCAAGTCATCCTTGTGAAATCATCAATGAAGGTTATAAGTTATCTATTACCTCCATTTGAATTCTCCTTCATTGGTCCCCAAACATGTGTATGAACCAGATCAAGCATATGATAACTCACATAGTTACTCTTCTTAAATGGTAAACTAGTTTGCTTACCCAATTGGCAAGATTCATACGAATTCTTGAGGTTCTAATTGTGAACATTTGGTAATCCAAGTACTAATATCTTTTTTTCCATATCTTCTAACCTCTAGTATTGATATCTCTATATGTCTTATGCCCAAGATCAAATTTTGCTACCTTTTTGCTTCCATATGTGAAGTAGATTTTGTGCTTGAATTTTGGCTTCACATCCAATGTGAATAGCCTTCCCTCCTTTCTATCTTTGGCCACCAATCTATTTCCCTCTTTAGATTTTCCCACAAAGCATCCTTTCTAACTGAATTTGAACTACAATCCTCTTTCAACCCAATTCATCCACAAAAACAAGATTCTTTTTAATTGTTGAAAATGTCTTTCAAATACTTAGCCTTATGAGAACCATCCAGCATAACATTACTTATATGTGTAATTGCATGAGGAGTATCATCACAGATCACCACATACCCCTTATTTGATGGTACTTGTATATCTGAGAAGAATTCCTTGTTTCAACTCATATGATTGATATATCCATTATCAATATACCATATAGTGGATCCTTGTTTCTTGTAATCACTCATCTATATCATGGCTAACATGATTTCATTCTCATTTGAAGTAGATGCATAGTAACTTTTCCCTTTTTACAATGAGTAGCCCTTTTCTCTCTCATAATAATCCCTTGCATACTTCCCATACTTTCCACATATGTAGCATCCATCTAAGTTGTTGTTATCTCAAGATTTATTTTACCTTCCTCCTCTTCCTCTAAAATTTCCTCTTCATCTTGGTAAAGAGGAATTAATCCCTTGTACTTGATCATATTCTTCGTTTGCTACTCTTCCTTGCCTTCTTCAACCCCTGCCTTGATTTTTTCCTTTGCCTTTTCCTTTACCTACATAAAATGTTTTGGCATCATTGGCCTTTACCTTCAAGCGTCCAATTTTCATCTCTTTAGTAATCATCAAGGCCATTAATTGCTCAAAGTTGAGAAGATTTTCCATGACATATACGAAATTGGTGCAAGTCTTCATCCCTAAGTCCATCTAATGTGTATGCAACTAGTTCATCATCATATATGTGACAAACTATGGATTCCAGTGCATCATAATGTAGTCATTGATGTTTCTACTAGGTTTTTGTCTCATATTATTGAGTTGATTTTTTTTTAATCCTTCTCGCCTTGGTTGAAGTATGTATAACCTCTCCAGGGTTTCTCACACTTTCATTAAAGCTTCTAATTCCTATATATTTCTTGTCATTGCATTACTAAGATGTTGAAATAGGATAAAGATAAACCTTTTTTCTGTCTCATTCCATTCTTTGAATATATTTAGTTGATCATGAGTTGGATTATTCCCCAATCTAGGCTTGGCATTTGTTCCACTAAGAAGTCCCTGATAACCTATCCCATGAGAAAGCTAGACATCCTAAACTTCCATGGCTAATAGTTGGTCTTATCTATCTTTCCAATCTAGGTGATATATTCCAACATGGTGTACCATCTAAGTCTCTTTGATGCAAGAAGAGTGATATGAATTGAGAATTTTACCTCTGTACTCCAAGAGTATCAAAACAAATGTGATAGATTCCTTGCTTCTTCACTAAGTGACTTCCCTTTGGTTGTATATTTGAACTTCAATCAATAGCTCTTCTTCTTCCAAAGCCTTCGATAGATTCCTCTATTCCTCTTTGAATATCTTTGTGTGTCAAAGTTGATCTGGTACCACTAATGGGAGAATATTAAACTTCCTAAATAGCTTCAAGCACGAATGGCCTCACTCATATACTCAAAGATACCTTTGTTCACTCAATTCAATATTTTCTAAGTTTATATGGAATGAACCAAAAAAAAAATTGTCACTCAAAAAACACTATAAGAAATTAGTAATGCAATTTATGCCACTCAAAATACTTGCTTCTATTGAGACAACCAATTCCTTCAAGTCAAACTACTCCTTACCTTCACTAGACACACACATTGCTCACTTGGGACATGATTTCTCTCAGAATATGCAAATTCAAAAACAATTCTTTGAGGAAAATTTAGAGGACTATATTAGCTTTCTAACAAGCTAGAGATTACACCAAATGGATAACATATGAAGAGGAAACTCTACTCTATACCCAGATTAATATAGCTCCTTGACTCCGAAAACAAAGAGTGAGATATGGCTTCCTAAACTGGGAAGAAAATACTCAAGCAAAGAGGAGGCTTGCTTAACAAAGTGCTTTTGATCATTTCTCTACATAGAAATTGATGCATAAAGAAGATAATGGATAGACAAACCACCTTTTTAGTATAAATATGTTTTTGTAACAAAAGCTTTTTTTATAAGAAAAACATATTCTTGTAATAGAAACATATAGTGCCCCTTCTACACTTTAACTACCTCTTTGAAAGAATCATGACCTATTAATGATTTTCAATCTCTTTGGTGTAATACCTTGTGCTTCACACTTGTTTGCATAATCTTCACAGACATGATTTTTACCAAAATCACATATGGAAAAAGTGTGTTCAAACTCGAACACCACAAGTTGTGAGAGTTATCCCTTTTGACAACCCTAAAGGTTTCTCAATATGTTTGTCTTTACATTTGAAACTTCATTGTAATTGGTCTAAGAGTTGGCTTGCCCCATCATTTCCATAGGGAAGTGGTAGCAATAGTGATTCTTGCTCCTGAGTCTGGAATAGCTTTTGTTGCATAGCCCTTATAAGTGATAGGAAGATAGGTGTTTCCTTCTTCTCATTCACTCATGTCACCTATCTTATCCAAAGGTATCTCCAATACTATCTTATGTGATCATACTTGAGATTGGGGCTTAGCTATCTTTGGCATTTGGTTAGCTATGTGCTTCCACAAGTCATGCTTAATTTTAACTAGTTCCTTTAAAGTGAGGTGGAACTACACTTTTCTGTTCTTCACTACTTTTGTGTTCTTTGGTAGAATTGATTCCTCGTTTCTTACCATAACTGTGGGGGTTGTCATATGAATAGACCTTGATGCTCATGGGCCTGTGAAGTGAGGCAATTCCTTCAAGGAATTGGATTCAAAATCTAGCCATTCACTTGACTACACATCTTATTGCTCCCCATACATAGAGGGAACATCCTGAGGGAATTGATCCTAAAGATCATCCACTATCTCAATAGGAGAGGATTCTTGCTCTCTTTGGCCCATTTCTCCTCTTGAATTTCTCTTAAGAGCTCCTAGGAGGAATGATTTATAAAGGAACAAACTCCATCATCCATAGATTTAGGAACATAGTGACTTGCTCGGATACTAATTTTTGGAATTTGAGGCATGCAAAATCACACGAACAACATAGGGAAGAAGAAGAAGCTTGGAGATCAACATAGTAAAGAATGTATTAACAAGTGAATATACAAAAGATAAGTGACATGTTAGGTTGTGGGCCTATATAAAACCAAAGGGAAAAAAAGCTCCTAAAAAGGGGAAAAAGTACCCCCAAGTCCTAAATGTGTTCACACACATCACTACCAAAATATATAAAGACAAAGTATAATAAAAAATGGAGTTGTGGTAGTTAGGATGTGCCCAAGTTCCATCTCAATCTCATAAAATATTGAAGTAGTTATTTACTCACATTAACCTCCCAGATATAGTACAATACCAACATTCATGTAAACCATTATATGTGGAATACCATGGCCAATTTAAGGTTGAGTGACATCTTAGTGGGGATTTAAAAACCCTTAAGTGCATGTTTGCAATAAGTGAGGTGGAAATTGTCAATATCCTTGTTTATATTATATGGAAAGTCTTGGTACAAAAAATTTTTATGTACACAAACAATGTTGGGAAAACTCTTTCAAGACAAACAATGAATGTTTCAAAAAATCTAGCTTCACAAATGACCTGGGAGCCCATACTCCCAATTCAATTATCTAATGTGCATACATGTACAATATATGCACCAAGTAAGGATTTTATATAAACTCCTTCGTCTTCATTTCTATCAAACCTACAAAGCTTGCAAATGAATGTATAGAAAAATATGAAGCTTTAGTCTTACATATGAGATTCCATGGTGGAGATGTTCATCTGAAGAAAGATCTCAAACTTTCACAAAGTAGCAATGATATTTTACAAGATGTGTTTGTGGGAGGTGCAAGAGCTAGAATATTTCTTAGTAACAATGATACTAAACAAATTAATGCAATGTGTGACTATTGGAAACAACTTTATGAGGTGACTACTAGTGTCAAGAGTAATCTAGAAGTAGCAAACAAGAGAACGGAGGTTTGGAGAAGATAATCAATTTTTCAAATTATTGAGACAAGAGGTTATTATAGATAGCCATATGGAGGATTTCATACAAGCAATTATAGGGCTTCTAACATCTATCATAGAAGTTTTGGGGATAAAAGACATCACAAATTACATGGTAACCATTTAAAAATTCATAAATACATCCATCAAGCTATTGATTTTATTCATATTTTTAGCAGCACATCCATTCTACATATTCATGGTCCATAATTTCCAAAAACTAGATCACTTGCTACATGGAATAGACAATGTATGGAAGAATCTCTTAGCAAGCAAAAAATAGCTTCTTCAGGTGTACAAAAAAAGGAGGTGGAAAGGAAAAAAAAAGAAATTCACATAGAGAATTCTTTTATTGGTTTTATAGAAGACAACTTCAAGAATGAAATTTCGAGCAACGATCAAAGAGGAGCATGAAAGACATAAATCAACGAAGGAAGGAGAGATGCACACATCAAAGTGGTGGATGTTTCCTATGAAAATATGCACACATTAAAGTGATTGTGTGGATGTTTACTATGTAGATTCTTTAAGCAACTTCATTATTCAAGTCATTTTTATTTGACTTTTCAAAGAAGAATGACATTCCTTTAATGTTCTCATGTAATGGTTGTCATGTATTTTGTGATTCTCTTAACATATTGCTTTATTTTCGACCAAAGTTTTAATTTGAGAGATGTTGTAGTGAGATACACCTAGATCCATCAAGAATGACTCATGCTATGAAAATCCTTGTAAATGACCCTCATAGTCAACACGAAAATTCGTGCAAAAAAGGGGGGTTTGAAAAAAAATCGTCCCCCTATTTTCATACCATGTAGTTGTGTTGCTCGTGAGGTTTTGTTTTGGCTTGTTAAAAAGGGGTCTTGCTTGGTTCCCATATTCAAAAACTTAGCACACTATAAAAAATGCATGCTACACAAGGTTAGTGTCATCCAATGATAATACGTGAGTTGAAACGTTCACCTAAATGTTAGGATCCTTTCTTACTTTCTAGTTGATCATGCTTGTGTGATTAGTTAAATTGGTAGAGATATTTAAGAGGAATCTACATTCGAATTTTGGTTCTTGAAGATTGTACTTTTCTCTTTGTCTTTTAATATTCCATTTGACACCATTGAATGCCCATGTGAAGATCCTAAGGTCGGAGATTGATTCCGAGCATTTCCCCTCCAGCTTCGACCTTTACCCTAGCTTGGTGATGTCCAAAGATTTGGTAAGAGCACACTTATCCTTGTACTTAATGTTTAATTGGAAACTCCTTTACCTATAATTTCTTTATGATGTAGTGATAGTATACCTCTATGTACTCTAATAAAAGCTCTAAAAAAAAAGACACATGCAATGAGACATATGGTCTTGAATCCATCAAGAATCAACTCAAAAATTGTAAATCCTCACAAATGACCCTTGTGGCACATGACCCTTGCATCCCCAACAATCTCGCACTTAAAGATCAATGTGACCATAAGTGGAAAAATATACAAAGAATGATGTAGGACTATACACAAATGTACAGGAAGAGTCTGAATCTCAACCCATATTACAGATCAATCTACACCAACTACCTTGAATAAGGTGCCTCCATGCACCTCAAACTGGTCTAGGCTCATATCGATAAGAGTGGAGCTCACATCTGACTGATGCAAGAATTGATGATGTTCTTGTAAAGCTCCCACTCGCTCTATGCCTAAGTCTATCATCAAATGACTGACAACTCCAAGTGCAAATGCTCCAATAACAACTAGAATGTCTTGTTTTGAGCATAACAACTCGTACATCAGACTCCCAAACGCTGATAAAACATGTGCTATCCTACCTAACTTAAGTATGTCAGCCATGCATGTATCCAAGGCATCCAAAGCACCATCGTAAAGACCAACATGTCCTGATATATCTATGTCAATATCTTGCATGAGCGAATCCAAGAATGACTGCATGATCAATGACTCATCAACATCTAAATCAATCATCCTCTCAACCAAGGATGTGTCTAGCTATGCACCCTGAGAGCTAAATCCTCTATCACACACTATGTACCATGAGGGAAATCCTGCTCTACCACATCAAGTTTATGATCATGCTCCACATGAGCTAGTCACACAACATCAACATACACCAAGGTCAAAGTGATGATCACACTCTAACTGAGTATAATCAAAATGCTCTACATGAGCATCTACATCATGCTCTAAAGCATCCAACTGATCATCCAAAGTGTGCTCCATAAGAGCATCCACATGATCAATAAAATCATGCTCTACATAAGCATCATGAGCATCCAAAACATGCTCTCCATAAGCATCCATATGAGCATTTGAATCCTACCATACATGTGCATCATGAATGTCAACAGACCTATCTGTAGGTAGAAAAAATGATACATGATGAGTCTCACACCGCACATAAGGTTGAACTCCCACTGAGACAATATTATCTCTCACATGAAGTATCTGCAGTGAATATCTGTGCCCAATCCTAGCACCTCTGACAAGCATAAGTTGTCCCAACTGCAATTGAAAATCATGCTCACCAAGGAATGCATAACATCTGCTCTCCTATAAATCAAGCTCGTAGGGAATGAAGGCACATAGCATACATGTCTGAGTAAAAATGATGCTCCACTAGGTAGCACAAGGCATACATCTCCTCCACCCTCAATGTCATATGTCGTACCATCAAGCATGTGTACACATCCACGACTCTCCCCTGAGAATCAACAAAACTACTAATGATGTGGAGTAACATGAAAACCCGCTCATGCATCAAGTAACCAAGCCATATGTGTGCTATCCAATGAACAAGAGGAATCTTGAGATGAACCATAGGAGAAAGTGACATCACCATAATTGGCATAATCAAATGCCGTAGAATCTCTTGAAACCACTGATTGACCCGCATCCCATGCATATCTCTGATTTCATCATCACATCCACCTGAAGCAACATTGTTGAGTATGGCCCTCATGGACACAGTGCCAACATCAAAGCTTTCGATATGATCTATGTCTTACAGGAGTCAATGGACTCACATACATATCATGTAGTCTTTTCCATAATGCACTTCTCGTCTCCTCATGCATAATAGACTCATATATAGAATCCATAAGCTGTAATCAAATAGTGGAGCTGGCCAATGCATCCATATCCATCCATATCCATCCATACATGGTCGGGCATGCCATGAGGCCTTTGTGCATCTCTTTGCACATACATGTGTAACCCTACACAAACCAATGTATGCCACATTTGAGCTTTCCATCTCAGAAAGTCAGTGCCATCAAACTGAGAAGACACCATGTTGGCAATCAAAGAGACTAGAAATGGAACAAGATACTAGAAATAATACTCTATCCTCAATAGGATCACATTTGCATATCCATATGCATAACTCATATCATAAATATCTTGTTAGAGAAGAAACCATGTATAGCACATGTCACAAAACCATGCATCTAGCATGCACATAAAACCATGAGAATAAGCTTGCTCACCAAGTCTCCAAAGTGACCAAGTAGATGTGAAAGAATCCTGGCAAAAGTTTGACTGAGTATCCCCTATAAACTGAGCAATCAGACAAGATAACCAATAACAAAAGAACAATGAGTAACCTATCACCACCTATCACTGATCCAATCAAAGATAATGGAATAGGCACATGCCAAAAATTGATGGCAAGACATGCCAATACAATGATGATACACCTCCCACTCAAGAATAAATCATGCAAGATGGTCCAACCTATCATCAAAAACCTATGACCAAGTCCAAGTCAATGGAGGTAAGCAATGATCCAAAGCTATCGCACAACCTTCAAGATCCACTAGAGTTCTCTTCTAGCATAAAAGCTATCAAAATTTCAATAGCATCTCCTCTATAAAATGGACTCTGAACCAAATAATCCATGTGGGAATCACCATCCACAATATCAAATCAATGAACATATGCTAATAGAATAGCCAATCAAGGTGACAAATAAGTGTGGAACTGAGGCTCCAATCTGTATCGTGTACCTGCAAAGAAAACAAAAGATACAAATACCAACAAAGATCCAGAATCAACTCTCATAAAATTATGTGCAACCGGCAAGTAAATCCATAACCAAGTGGCATAAGAAAGATATAGATCACAATGCCACTATACATCCACTAAAAATGCTATGATCAAACTCATGATGACATGGACCTCAAAAAGGTATACCACAATGTCATCTCACATGCCAAACACATGACAAGATCATGCTCTACTCTCATATGGAGGAGTTACCATAGTGATCATACATGGACAATGCCTTCAAGCTCTAAAAATAAGAGCTCGCACACCAAAAAATCTCTCTCGAAGAAGTTCCAAAGCAAATTGAACCTCCAAATGCAACTAGGGTTTTTATGATGAAAATATGATGCTCTATGTTTTACTATCTCAGAGATGATAACTTCTGAATTTGAACTTAGAAAATTCAAGAACTCTTTCTTGCCTATGTAACGATATATAGAACCCCTCAATCAAAGGTGTGTAGCTCAAGGTATACACAAAACAAGCATCTATTGTTGATTTCACCTTCACATGTAGCACTGTTACTCTGTATTTTGTAATTTCAGTGACCTAGTGCTCAGAGTCTCGACCTATCCTCTTCTAAAAACTTGTAGCCTTATTTTCAAGCTACACACACTAAGTTGAATTGTTTGAATCAGACTTGTAAAACTCAAGTTATGGCCCAAAAGTTGACCTCCTATCCAAGTGATTGTAGATTCATCTTCTACATTAGTTTGCGTTTTTTGAATTTTTGGCGATTTAAAACTCTGAACTAGGTTTTGCACTCTTCTGTGAAGTTGTAGTCCTTTGTCTCAACTACCCACAAAACTTTAAAACGTACAAATCCGAGCTTCTTAGCTCGATTTATGGTACAAACACTGAATAGTTTTTGAGAGGTGTTGACATGCACATTCACCTCTTCTGACCTAAGCTTCCATTGAAGCTTCTTGCACACAAGCCTTCGATAAGCTCTAATACCAATGAAGTGCTTTGGTGTGCAGAACAAGAGGAGCAAGGAGGAGATGGAGGGAGAGAGAGGAGAGGAGAGATGCGCACATATGCATGGGAGTCTCGAACCCACATAATGATCTCTCTTGAGGCAATGCTCTATAAATTATGTATATATATGAATATGGGACTAAGATCACATGACCCTTACATCCCCAACAAAAACTACTGGTGGACACATGAGTGTCATAAAAACTAGCCACTTTTGAGTTAGAAAAAGCATGTAAATTTGGTAGTAATGATTGTCCCTTGGTATAAAACAATCCAAGTAGGGGGTACCACTCAAGTAGCAAAAGATGTGCTTAATTGCCTGCTAAGGCTTGAAACATGGGCAATGCATAAACGTGCTCATATGAGAGACAACAAACTGATTATCAACTCGAGTTATGCATAAGTAAATCAAGCATGCCATAGCTTGTTGATAGAGTACAACTTCAAATGTATCTCCAACATCATGAAGACTCAACCATAAACATGCTTCCATAGGATTGGCAATAGCTTTGCAATCTTCAAGGCCAGAACACTACAATAATGTGTCAATGTATTTTGTTTGACACAAAGCCATTCCCCCATCAACTTGCAGAAATTGCATGCCAAAATAATGGTGTAAATTTTAAATACCAATGGCCTTTTTGCTTGGAGACAAATCACATAAAAACAAGGTACCATTCTTCATAACAACATCGTATTTTGATTGCATACCAACCATCAAATTTTTTGAATTTTATGCTTCATTAAAAGAAACAGGCATATTCTAATCACAAATCTATCTCTAAAAGTCAGCACTATCCACTTAGACATATTTTTTGCCTCCTCTATATTAGCCCTCTCATCAAAAAGTGCATCATCTAAATCTGCATCAGAAATGGAATGATCTGCATCATCATGTGGAACTTGTAAAGGTTGAGAAATTACCTCATTCGAACCAACACTTGTCTGTGCACTTGTAAAATGGGGTAGCAAAGTATCATACACATCTTTAGAGCTGATTGAAGTCTCCTTGGTACATGGAAGTAATGGCTTAATTGCATCTTCCACAAAAATAACATCACGGCTAACCAAAATGTGTTTAGTCTATGGACAATAGAGATGATAGCCTTTGCTTTCAGAATTGTGCTTTATCATCCAATTTCCTATGTTGTTGTCCAAGCACTAATGCATATGCCACACAACCAAAGACATGCAGATGAGCAACACATGGCTTGCAATCATTCCAAGCCTCATATAGAGTGATAAATTGTAGTGCTTTGGTGGGACACCTATTAAGTACATATGTTGCACACATAATAGTTTCAAGCTAGACACTAGGTGGTAAAGCTTGATTTTTTGCCATACAACTTTCCATCTCCGTGAGAGACATGTTCTTTCTTTCAGCAACTCCATTTTGTTGAGGTGTATATGGCACTGTACACTGATTTTTTATCATGCCATAAATGCATTAACATCAGAAGACATGTACTCCCCCCTCGATCAGTATAGAGGGTTCCCAACCACATGCCAAGAGATTTTCAACCATAGCCAAAAACTATTTTGAAGCACATAAACACTTTAGATTTTTCTTTCAATGGATATGCCCATGCATGCCTGGAGAAATCATCAATAAAAGTCATGAAGTAAAAGTAGTTCCCAAAAGAAGGTATCCCCATAGGACTAGAGACATCATTATGAACAAGTCGCAATTTATGCATAGCTCAAACTGAACCA
The DNA here is from genome assembly GCA_020310875.1 of Ceratopteris richardii. Lineage (NCBI taxonomy): Eukaryota > Viridiplantae > Streptophyta > Polypodiopsida > Polypodiales > Pteridaceae > Ceratopteris > Ceratopteris richardii. Next base: position 100,890,370 of record CM035412.1, read on the forward strand.
TATTTTGGGAAAGATGAATGTTGCATTTTGCCCAAAATATAGCCTTTACATACATGTTTACAAGTGCCTCGAGTTTGGGCAAAGAAGACACCATTTCATATTGCTTTAGGTGTAGCAAACTAACAAAATTCAGATGGCCAAAGAGTGCATCCCAAAGCTTTGCATCTAAGATAGTCCAAGAATCTTGAACTGCACATGCTGAATCATTAAGAAATTTTGCATAATCTATGAGCTTATACAACCCAGGACATAAAATGCTAGAGGCAATAATAACATTTCCATTTGAGAGATCATGAATTGTACATCTGTCATCAGCAAATTTGACAACCAAACTAATCTTGGCTAATGTTGAAACTAACTATAGATTTTTCTTGGTCTGTGGTACATAAAAAAAATCTAAAAATGTGAGAGAACTACCATCAATAGTAGTTAGAATGATCTTATTGAATCCCATTATAATATAAGAGGAGTTGCTAGTGCATGTGATAGTATTCCCTGTGGGGGTAGGCTCAAGTGAACTAAAGAAATCGTGTTGCGAGGTAATATGTTTGGTTGCCCCACTATCAAAGTACCAAACATCGAGTCTACTGAAGACATACATTGCTCATGAGAAGATGGGTCATACCCATGTTGGAATTTGGGGCCCCAGGATCGTTCCAATACTAAAACCTCTTGAGCATACACAACTTAATTGACAAGAGGATAAGTGAGATAGAGAAAGAAAGAGATCTTGAGACAAGGATAGGGAACGTAAGCTGGATGCTTACTTCACTAAAAATAATAGATGTCCAAATTACAACATGGGAGTACTACTCAACCATATAAAGTGGTGCACTCACTAATGGAAGAATAAGAAGATGATGATACAAAATTTAGATTATGTCGAAATAATCTAAGTGTGTGTGAAGAGAATGAAGCAACGAAGCTAACAAAATAGTGTAACGAAATTGTAAATCAACTACAAGGTTAACTCACAAAAGATAGTTACCACCACCTCGTAGAAGACTTCCTGCTGCAATGAGAGTAGCCTCTCCTTCACCAAAACTTCACCTCCTTCAAGAGTGTGAGAACACTCTGTCTTCAAGAAGATCTTCAAGCTCTAGATCTTTGAGTGAGTGATTATACAATAAGCCAAGGGCCTTATTTTATAGTATTGACCCCAATCCAAAAGCTGTACTAAAAGCTACGATCGCTAAAGAAAAGCTTATCGTATAAATCTGCGAAAACGTCCGTCCGTAGCTTTTTAATAAAGCAAACTAAAATCAAAATTTTCTTTCGCTGTCGGCGGTGGCATTCAAACACGGGCAGATCGTGTTTGCTTTTGGAAACATTGGGCTTGTCCAAGTCGACCCGTCAGCTTTGTTGTACAATAGTCTAGAAAGACTCTCCTATATGGATGTTGCGCCCGTCGACTGCTTGAACTTTGATGAGAATGCTTCTTATGAAGCTAATTTTTGGACCAATATAAACATTGACTTCCAACAACCTACATACAATAGTGAATGCCCATTCTTTATTATGAACAAGATTAGCATACTTTGTTTTAGGGGTAGAGACATCTACAACAACCATTCTAGCCTCTTTCTTCGTTGCCTCTGTTGTAGCTAGTTTTGGACAACTCCTTAAGATATGATCATTTCCCTCATCGTATTTGCAAAACTATTTCTACTTTTTTGTTTTCTTCTCATCTTTTTCTTCCTTATTTGATTGTGCAACATCAGCATTTTTTTTGCTTACTAATAGATGAGCTCCACTTACCTTTGCCCTTCTGACTCGCTAGCAACTTGATTTGCAACATGCATAATGGACCTATTCAGTCTAGATTTATCTTCCTGCAATGAAACAGAAAGTAAAAAATGTTAAGGCATTAGGGTTGCCTTTCATAATCAATCGAAGAGTTTTGTTAAGTAGTGAATAAGAGCATGATCTTGGAACTGCTTTGATGTCGCTAATTCATCTACCATTCTTGGGCCTTTAGCTCTGCTCAATAAATTATCCTCATTAAGCATTTTAATTTGGATTCACAAAAAAATAATATTTAAATATGGATTTTACATGCATATAGAAAAATTTATAGAGACAGATCACAAACCTTTGTCATCTCCTCTTCTTTAGTTAACTCCTCTCTATCGATGATGATGGTTCCTTTGTCATTTTTCAATGAGGTTTTCTCTTCAACAACCCTATTGTAACACGTGGAGAGGCCTTGAGAAGACTCCTTGAAGCTCTCATTGAATAAATTCGAGTCAAGTCATAGGAATTCATCATTTATTTCTTCTTCAACATCAATGAATGAATCTACTACATCACATGCTTCAACAATTGTTTTTTTTTTTATGCAATAGTCCAGTCTAATGTAAAAAAAAGTTGATTTGAATGTAAAGGAATAACTCCTTCCTTGCAATATGATAGAACATAAGGATTGGCAAGATCAAAGACTTTGATGTGGCCTTTACTTCTTCAATAGGTTCAGTGGTAGTTGTGTTTGCTATGAAGACTACCACATCAAAATTTCCTACTTGTTTTGACTCTAATTCAAAGTCAATTTCTTCTTCATCATCTTTTGTGGCCTTAGAGTGGTTTATGGTGTTAATGCATTGATTGAGGGTGAAAGCATCTATTTCATTCTCAAAAGATGGCGAATCTGATGAAATATGATCAATATAAAGAAGAAAACATATATCAATATGTGACAAATAACATGCCTAGTCATTCATTGGACAGTTCAATCACCTTCATGATAATGGAGACAATTTCCTACAATTTCTTAAAATCTTTTCCCTATTCAAAGAGTTCTTAGCCATCCACTTTAAAAAATGTTTTTCACTCTTAAATTAATGCAAATTCCACATATTTGCTACTTTTGCCATTTTGTATTTCTCCCTAAATAGAAAGACGCCATTGAAGAATAGAAATCATTTGAAATATGGGATGAACAATATTCTAGTATTCTAGATGCAAATAGTTAGAAACTTTATGATACAATCCATATAGGATATAGAATATCATATACATAAATGAGATTCAAACATGAAGGGTTTACTTACCTATCAAACAACAATCAAATCACATACTTTAACAATATATCATAACATAACTTTCAAAACAAAAGCTAGTTTAAATGTACTAGAATAAATGTCAAAACATACAAAAACCAATTATTATTTTCTTTACATAAAAATGATTGTTACATTCTCAAGTATTAAAAACTTGATCACTTTAGGTGGAAAGAATGTATTAGATGATAATGTTTTCTTTAATCTAATGTTTACCACCACACCATCAATCAAGAATCAAAATTGCAGTGAAACCTCATTAGAGTACTCTAAAAGCTCTTGAACGTTTTCGAATCTCTAGTTTCTTGTGGAAATTATTTTCTTAGGTTCAAAATCTAGATGCATGAGCACCTATAATTCAAATTCTAAGTATTTCTCCTCTAAATTTAAGGGAATCCAATTTACATAAAATTGGATACCAATTTAAGAGAATTTAAGGCTATCCAATTTAATTTCTTGGTGAAATCTCCCTTTGAATTTCATCTCTCATCTTACTTTGAAATTTTGAAACTATCACCTAGTTAATAGATTTTCAATCCAAAGAATAAATGATCGGAGCTAATATCAACAAGTTCTCCATATGCATTCCTTTGTGATGATACCTATGATTATGCAAAATAAACAAATACTTGCATGGTATTGAAAAACGTAGCACACTTTTCTAAATACATTACGTCTGCTTAATCCTTATGAATGACTTTTTATGTTTTTGTTAAATATTCAATAGGTTTCCATATTAGAGAATTGGATGGAAAAATATCTACAACATAAAAAGAGACTTCCTCAAAAACAATAATAACATGAAAAACGGGTAAAAAGATTCATTGTAGAAAGTTACTTACAATATTATGATGGAAGATGCACATTAATTTTTAGCTTTAGATCCTTTGCACTCTAAAGATGTTGAACTCTTGCAAAGCAACCATGTATTCTTAATTTAAAACCTAGGATATGGCCTTTACCTTGATTTTTTGTGTTGTTCCTTTTAGCTCACATCACTCTATGTGCACCTCTACAACTAAGTAACATAGTCATGCAATAATTCACTTGCATAGAAAGAGGATTCCATAAAGACTCCTCTCTCCTGTTGTAAACCTGACAAGAAGTTAGGTGGTTGGAAGGATGAGATGAGGAAAAAGAAGTCATTAAAACACTCAAACAATGTACAAAAAATATAAAAATTCAAAAGTGTAAACTCTACGTTCAACGAGCTCATGAGTATTTATAGCTAGATAACTATAATGGTTTTATTATCTTGATTTAATCTATCAAAGTGCATAAAGAAGACATATAATATTGTAAACTAAAAAATATATTTTATCTTCAGATATCCTTTTTCTCTTGAAAATTTAAAGATTTTTGTTATCGGATATACAAAAAGATTCATTTTTATATGAAATGAAAAATTATCACACTAAATATGAAAATTTTTGCCAATTTAGTGGTGTTCTTAGAGGTCTTCTCCTAAAATGAGGCTTGTCTTTGTGCAATTAAGAGAGACAAGAATGTCATATTTTGGTACTCATGGCAACATAATACTTGTCAATTTCATTCCAAATGATTAGCAAACAATCCATTTTTGGTTCTTGTTGGCCCTAATGCGCTCTTCCCAATTATGTTCATCCTCATTTTCAAGTACAAACTCTTTTTTAAAGAGTTTTTTGCATTGGATCTAGGTTTTAGGGATCTATTAGGATTCTTTCAATATCATCTACCACTTATAGGTTTTAGGCCTAAGAGATAAGCCTATTTCCAAAACTTGATAACTCCCAAGAGTGTTTTTAAGTTGATGCAAGTCTTTCCATTTATGAAGAAATGTCAATACCACATTTTCTGTTCCTATCTTTTTCCTCTCCTAAGAATTGAGGGGGTTTCATGTCTTTCCCAAAGGAAAGACTCCTAGGTCATAAAAAGGTAGTGAGTGGAGGATTTGAAATCCAATCTTAACCCTGGGCTTAAGTGAAACATCAATAGAGAGAGATAAGGAGACATCCTATCCCTTACTCGATGAAGGATTCTTTGGTCAAATAGACAATGAACCTTGTTAGGTAGGAAGAGCTTCAGGTGGATAGAGCATGCCTAAGATTTTATCCATCTTACCCTTAATTTGATCCAATGAAGTTCTAAGGGTTCCCATCTCAGCTATATCTTGTTAAACATGAACATATCCACTTGGATATCATTTATTTTATCTTCTAATGTGTTTATTTCTTGATAAACATCTATCTCGTGCAATTCCTCTTTCCCTTTTACCTCTTTTCCTAGCATATAGTATATCACGTTTATCCCTTTTCTGGTGTATAATCTAATTCTTTGCATAGGTGCATCATTATCTATTTGGATATTGCTACCATTATGTGCCTGTCTCTCCATTGAATAGCTTGGAATCAAAGAACAATGCAATTTCCTTTAATTTAACAAAGCTTGTTGATCCATCGTGCTCATGCCAAGAGGATTAGTTCATACACGTGTCGAGTTTGAAGGTATACAACATTATGTTGTGTTCGAAAGTTTCATAAACAAATCAATGAAAGGGATGTTTTTTTTTATAAAGGAAGTTTGGCATGAGGCTTAATCTCCCTCCATTATCTTCAATTAATTAAAAGTATAAGTGAAGGAAGGCTTAGTACCCAAGGGAAACCCAATATCCCATAAAATAGGGATTAGACAATTGGCATGGTCAGGATTATAGAGCTCGAAGACCTGCTCGGATAGAACTTATGAGGGGACTATGTATGTGCTTAGTATGTGCGTATGTGTAAGTATGTGCGTATATGTCTGATTTGGGGCATTTGCATCACTATTTGGGCATTCAGTTTATGCAAGTTGATGGTGGAATGGCTTTCTGTCAAACAAAATATATTGACACATTATTGCAGTGTCTTGGCCTTGAAGACTGCAAGTCTTTTGCCCCTCCTATGGAGACATGTTTACGATTGAGTCTTCATGATACTGGAGATGCATTTGATGTTGTCCTCTATATGTAGGTTGTTGGATGCCTGATTAACTTATGCATTACGCGGCCATATATTCAGTTTGTTGTCTCACAGATAAGTAGATTTATGCACTGCCCAGGTGTCAAGCATGGGCAAGCGGTTAAGTGCATCTTTTGCTACTTGAGTGGTACTCGGCTACTTGGGTTGTTTTATCCCAAGGGGGGTCACTACCGCCAGATTTTCACTTTTTTTACTCAGACTGGGCTGGTTGCTATGACACTCGTATGTCCCCTAGTGGCTTTTGCTTCATGCTTGGTAGCTCATGTATATCTTGGTTGAGCAAGAAGCAGCCTACTGTGGCCACTTCTAGTTGTGAGGCTGAGTATAGGGCAGCTTTCACAGCGACTGTTGAGTGTGTGTGGCTTAGACGCCTTATGGCTGATTTGGGTGTTGGCCAGTCTTCTGCCACCACCATCTTCACTGACAGTCAGAGCGCATTGGCAGTTGCGAGGAACCCTGTGTTCCATGCTCGCACTAAGCACATTGAGGACCCTCTATATGTAGGTTGTTGTGAGTATATGTATGTGTAAGTATGTGCGTATATGTGTGTGTGTGTAAGTGTGTGCGTATATGTGCATGTATGTGTGTGTATATGCAAGTGTATAATTGTGTGTATGTATGTGTGTGTGTGTGTGTAATTGTGTATGTATATGTATGTGTCTAAATGTGTGTGTGCATATGTGTGTATGCACATGTATGTGTGTGCAGTGAAGAAAGTGAGGAAAATGCACTTAACTTGATATAGATTCAAGTACCAAAAGGAGATCCAAGTGTCAAGAGAGTGTCGATAAGCTCTCATGTGTGTAAAGAGAGTGCACTTTGAAGTTCTCTCCAAAACAAAAGTGAAAATGCATAGAACCTTGCTCTCATTTTTTTAACGTCAAATTTCCAACCCATCAATAATAAAAAAAAATGATACCCAATGAGCCCCATCAAACGATCATCAATAGTGTCATCAATAGCCACATGGTCATCCTCCACATGGGTATTGAATGGATCTATCGATGCCGATCAAGTTCTTCATATTTTTTTGGCACCAATAAACCGCTATTTTATGATGTTTGAGAGTTATTTCTCGCATACAAGCTCTCCATATGCATTCCTTTGTGATGATGCCTAAATTATGCAAAATAAAGCGATACTTGCATGATATTGAAAAACATACAAAGTCATTCCTTATGAATGACTTTGTATGTTTTTGTTAAACATTCAATAGGTTGCCATATTAGAGCATTGGATGGAAAAATATCTACAACATAAAAAGAAACTTCTTCAAAAACAACAATAACATGAAAAATGGGTAAAAAGATTCATTGTAGACAGTTACTTACAATATATTATGATGGAAGATGCACATGATTTTTAAGCACTAGATCCTTTGCACTCCAAAGATGTTGAACTCTTGCAAAACAACCATGTATCCTTAATTTGAAACCTAGGATATGACCTTCAATTGATTTTTTGTGTTGTCCCTTTTAGCTCACATCACTCTATGTGCACCTCTACAACTAAGTAACATAGTCATGCAATAACTCATTTGCATACAATGAGGATTACATAGAGAATCCTCTCTCCAAGTGTAAACCTAACAAGAAATTACATGGTTGGAAGGATGACGTGAGGAAGAAGAAGCCATTCAAACACTCAAACAATGTATCAAAAATTGAAACAATTTCAAAAGTGGACACTTTACATTCAACGAGTTCATGAGTATTTGTAGATAGATATCAAAAATATTTTTAGTCTCTCAATTTGATGTATCAAACCTCATAAAGAAGACATATAATTTTGTAAACTCAAAAATATCTTGTATCTTAAAATGTCAATTTTCTAATAGAAAATTTAAAGTTTGCATTATATAATATACAGAAAGATTCATTTTTATATGAAATGAAAAATTCTCGTACTAAATATGAAAATTTTTTCCAAGTTAGTGGCGTGTTTAGAGGTCTTCTACTAAAATGAGTCTTGTCTTTCTGTGATTAAGAGAAACAAGAATGTCATATTTTGGTACTTGTGGCAACATGCTTCTTGTCAATTTCCTTAATACATGATTAGCAAAGGATCCATTTTTGGTTGTTGTTGGCCCTTATGCACTCTTCCCAATTATGTTCATCCCCATTTTCAAGTACAAACTCCTTTTTAAAGAGTTTTCCACATTGGATCCAGGTTTTAGGGACCTATTGGGATTCTTTCAAGATCATCTACCACTTATAGGCTTTAGGCCCAAGAGATAGTCTTGTTTCCAAACCGTGATAACTCTCAGGAGTTTTTTTAAGTTGATTGAAGTCTTTCCATTTATCAAGAAATGTCAAGACCACATTTTTTGTTCCTATCTTTTTCCTGTCCTAAGAACAACTGAGGGGGTTTCATGTCTTTCCCAAAGGAAAGGTTCTTAGGTCATAAAGAATTAGTGAGTGGAGGATTTGAAATCAAATCTTGAACCCTAGGCTTAAGTGAAACATTAATAGGGAGAGATAAGGAGACATCCTATCCCTTACTCGATGAAGGATTCTTTGGTCGAATAGACAAAGGAACCTTGCTAGGTAGGAAGAGCTTGAGGTGGGAAGAGCACGCTAACATTTTATTCGTCTCACCCTTAATTTCATATAATGAATTTCTAAAGGTTCCCATCTTGATTATATCTTGCTAAGTATGAATGTATCCACTTGGACATCATTTATTTTCTCTTATAACCTATCTATTTCTTGATAAACATCTATCTCATGCAATTCCTCTTTCCCTTTGACCTGTGTGTAAGTGTGTTGTGTGTGTGTGCGTGTATATATATATATATATATATATATATATATATATATATATATATATATATATATATATATATATATATATATATATATATATATATATATATATATATATATATATATATATATATATATATATATATATATATATATATATATATGTGTGTGTGTGTGTGTGTGTGTATGTGCATGTATGCAAGTGTATATGCAAGTGTATATTGGTGTTTATGTATGCATTGTCGAGAAGATGATGCATGGTTGGTGGATCAGTTCAACTGCCAAGTCCAACAACGCACACAAGGTGCTTCAAGCAAGCTCAAGTGGTGGAATGGAGACTCAAAGAGAATATAAAAACTCAAGAAAATTGTCAAATCACTTACAAAACATATCATCTCTAAGGAATTGAACTCACAATCTCTTGGTTATGAATTTGATGGGCTAACCACTTGCCCCTAAAGCCATGGTTGATGACTACTTCCTAATCCTCTCTCTTATGGTGTAGTTCAACCATCTCCTACCTATCAAGTGTGTGGTTCAACCATCTCCAACCTATCACTTTATTACATTCCCTGACATGTCTCAATCCGACCTATGGATTGAGAGATACACCTCAATCTTTGTTAGGCTAACTTGTGAAAGTGACGTGCACTACTTTGTACCCTTTCATATTGAGGATGCCCAAGCGCTTTTTTAGAGGCCATTAGGTCAATCTACCTTTCCCAAGCCTACTTCCTAGGCTCTGAAGCCAATGCAAGGAATTGAACTCACAACCTCTTGGTTAGGAATGTGATGGGCTAACCACTTGCCCTAAAAGCCATGGTTGAGGATTACTTCCTAATCCTCTCTCTTAGGGTGTAGTTCAAAAATCTCCTACCTATCAAGTGTGTGGTTCAACCATTTCCAACCTATCACTTTATTACATCATCATATGAGAGAAAAATTGATTCCATGAAAAGAGAGAAAGCTTGATTCATAATAATAAGTTCATACAATTTTAATGAAAATAATGAAAAAGATACAAGTTCCAAAATCATAATTGATCTTAAAGTTGGTTCATAGTATTGATTGGTAATGTCCATCAATCTTCAAGATCATCATCGATCATGTGTGTGGAACCATCGTCATCACCATAGATTTGTAGACCATAGCTTCCATCTTCATAAACTTGAACCTCCATGTCCTTCCTTTAAGTCCTTCCATTCTCCATCTTCATAAACTCTTCTTCACCTCCTTACCTTGCTCCTAGCTGAAAACATTTATCAAGTGCATGGGTGTTGGAGTTCGAGGTCTTCGGAAGCATGCAAATAGCAAAAGGAAGAAGAAGAAGCTTGGTGCACAACACACAATATTGAATGTATTACCACTAGAATGTACAAAGATAAGTAACCCATTAGGGCAATAGGTTATACACAAGCCGGGGGAAAAAACCTCCTAAAGAGGGAAAAAAGTGCCCCAACGGTCCTAGTGTGTTCACACATATCACTACCTAAATATATCAATAAATCCCCCCTAGGAGTGATGCGGTGAACAAGGAGTTGGCACTTATGTACAAGGAAGTGCCAAGCTATGTGGAATCACTCCACAAAAGGAAGTAAGCCCAAAGATTTGTGGAAACCTTCAAACTTCTCCCTAGGTAGAGCCTTCGTGAAAAAGTCTGCAATGTTCTCTTGCGTGGGCACATATGCCAAGATGATCTCTCCAACAGAGAACCTCTCCCTCACATAATGATAATGCACCTCAATGTGCTTAGTGTGAGCATGGAACAACGGGTTCCTCGCAACTACCAATGCACTCTGACTGTCAGTGAAGATGGTGGTGGCAAAAGATTGACTAACACACAAATCAGCCATAAGGCATCTAAGCCACACACACTCAATAGTCGCTGTGAAAGCTACCCTATACTCAACCTCACAACTGGAAGTGGCCAGAGTAGGCTCCTTCTTACTCAACCAAGATATACATGAGCTACCAAGCATGAAGCAAAAGCCCCTAGTGGACACACAAGTGTCATAGCAACCACCCAAGTCAAAGTCAGAAAAGCATGTAAATCTGGCAATAGTGATCTCCCCCTTAGGATAAAACAACCCAAGTAGTTGGTTACCACTCAAGTAGTGAAAGATGCACTTAATTGCCTACCAATGCTTGACACCTAGGCAATGCATAAACTGTTGAGATTATGTGATGTCGTGGCAAAAGCTTGTTCACTAACAAGACTGCAGAAAATTGCCATGCCTCAACTAGAACTAAGCTAAGGTGATATTAGAACACCTCTATAATCATCAGTAGCTTAGCAACCTAAAAACTTTACTACTCTTTTAGTGAACTTCAAAAATTCACTTTATAGAAAGCTTTGCATTTCTTTCAAGCTTTAATTCTGAACTGATTTACTTCAAACTTTACACTACTGTGTTTGGTTACAGTTGGATAATCTTTCCGTCACTTAACTGTGTCAAAAACTGTGTTTTGAACTCACCGAAACATCACCGGAATGTTACCAGACTGTCACCGTAATCTTATCGGAATGTCACCGGAATCAACTGCAATTCTGTTTGTAATTACTTCAAATGGTTATAATTGAAGTAAGGAAGTAATACGTGAGCTTCCTTCACTGAACAAACTCTTCCTGAAGTTTGAGAAAAAACTTCACTAGTTTTGGATGTCTTTTACAGTCAGACTTTGTACTATGTACATGTCCTGTTTCATATAACTCTTTTGATTAGTTTGTAGTTGAGACTCCTAGCTTCAAGATAAGCTATCTCTCATGAAAAACTTTACACTGTGCTGCGAGATCTAACTCTCAGAAGTACCGGAAAACGTTTACTGAGAAAAATTGTAACTGTTAACTAACTTTCACAGTAACATGAAATCACTTAGATTTCTTCACATACAAGAATGCGCTCAAATTCTTTCACATGAACATGTGTTTTCTATTAGAGAAGATGTGTACAAAATAGCTTGGCCTCACTTTGCTCATAGCTATCGAAAATTCTCCTACTCTGAGTAGTTATTCCTTACCATCTCTCTCAGATGAATACCCGACAGTTCAGGTTCTATTATTCATCTCTACATACGCAATCTCTGGCATCTTCTATATCACTATCCTCAGTTTCTATATGCGCTATTCTATTCTGGTTCTATGCACACACACTGCTCCCTTCTTTGCTCATATATATATATATTTTGTTCCGAGATTCAAAATTCGTATTTCTGGAAGTTTCTATGAGCTATATTACAGTCGTGAATTTGTCCCTTCACTAAAGCTTGATTTTCTGAATGCTTTGTTTCTGCTTCTCTTTGTCTTTCTTTCATCTTTATGTCTGTCTGTATGTCAAATTTGTGAGTGATTCTTCAACAGCTCCCCCTCAATCACTAATTTGCATTCTCTGATCTTTCATATATTCTTCTTTTCTTTTATACCTGCCATTTCTTTGAATCTACTTGTCTTTACTCCATCTAAGCTCTTTGTAAGAATATCTGCTATTTGATCTTTTGTAGATGTGCATACTATTTCAATCTCTTTTTCCATTACCTTTTCCCTTGGGAACTGATATTGAATTTCTATGTGTTTTGCTCTTGCATGAAATACTGGATTTGCTGCAAGATACAACGAGCTCATATTATCTCCATGTATGATAGCTATACCTTGATCAATACCCATACTTTTGAGCAAGGTCTGCGTCCATATCATTTCTTTAGCTGCTTCCACAAGTCCTTTATATTTTGCTTCTGTTGACGATAAAGCTACTGTATGCTGCTTCTTTGAACACCAGCTTACAAGCTTATCTCCCAGGTATATCATATACCCATGTGTTGACCTTCTGTCATCTTGACTTACTGCCCAATTTGAGTCACTGTATGCTCTCAGTTTTATATATGACGCAAAAGGATAATATAATCCTTCTTTTATAGTTCTTTTGATATATCTAAGAACTCTTTGTCCTGCAACCCAATGTTGATCCTTCGGACAATGCATGAACTGTGAGAGAACTCCCACTGCATAACTAAGATCAGGTCTTGTTAGTGTAGCATAAATTAGACTTCCCACTAACGATTGATACTTCTTCATATCTTTAAACTCTGCACCACCATATTTGCTGAGTTTATGATTTACTTCAAGCGGTGTTGAAGCTTCTCTGCAATTCTCCATGTTAAACTTCTTTAGTAAGTTTAGGAGATACCTTTCTTGCGAAACATATACACCATGATTTGTATATGTGACTTCCATTCCAAGAAAGTATGATAACTTTCCTAGATCACTGATCTTGAACTCTTTTTCAAGTAATCTTTTTACCTCCTTGATTCCTTCATCTGAGGTTCCTGTGATTATAATATCATCTACATAAATACAAATGTAGATCATACCTTCATCTATTCTCTTTATGAGTAGACTTGCATCAGCCTTTGAGCTTTGGTATCCAAGGTCATTGAGATACTTCACAAGTCTGTAATTCCAGGCTCTTGGAGCTTGCTTCAATCCATAGAGAGCTCTTCTTAATCTGCAAACATGATCTGGGGAACTGGAACTTACAAACCCTTCAGATTGTTCCATGTAGACTTCATCTGATATATATCCATTTACAAATGCATTCTTTATATCCAGCTGACTTAGCTTCCATCCTTTTGATGCTGCTATAGCAATCAATGTCCTTATGGTTGACATCTTTGCCACCGGACTAAATGTCTCATCATAATCTATGCCATGCGTCTGAGCATAGCCTTTGACCACCAGTCTAGCTTTGTATCTGGCTATCCTTCCATCTGCAAGTTTCTTAACTTTGTAAACCCATTTATTTCCAATCACTTTCTTACCATTTGGTTTTGGAACAAGTTCTCAAGTCTTGTTCTATTCCAGCGCTTTAAACTCCTCCTTCATTGCTTCTTCCCGTTGTTCCTTACCTTTTGCTTCACTGTAATTATGAGGTTCTTCATCTTCCTTTACTAAGTAAGCATAGTTTTTCAAGAGTCAAATAAGAAGTGTCATAGGAATACCTTGTTGGTTGTTTCCTTACTTTGTTTGACCTTCTTAGCTCATATTCTTCATGTGTATCTGAATACACATCTTCATCAAATCTTGGTCCATCTTCGTTTCTCGTACCTGATCTGATCCTGGACGTACTTGCCTGCATATGATCCTCATCTCCATTTACCTGCATATGTGATTTACCTTTTTCAATTCTTCTTATCTCTTCTTCAAGTGTTTCAACACTATGCTCTTTATTTGTATACTAGCTCTTTCCTTCATCAAATGTCACATCTCTAGAAACAGTAAATTGTTTTGTTAGAGGACTCCATAGTCTATAACCCATCTGCTTTTCATCATATCCGATGAACACGTATTTTTCAGCTTTTGGTTCAAGCTTATGTCTAAGTTGTGATGGTACAATAAGCAACTGGTCCAAACACTTTACAATGATCAAGTGTTGGTTTCTTGCCCCACCAAGCTTCATAAGGGGTCATCCCATTTAAAGTTGTACATGGTAATCTATTTACCAGATATGTTGCTGTATTTATAGCCTCAGCCCAAAGATAATTTGGACAATTCTTCTCCTTTAACATTGCTCTTGCAAACTCAACTAGAGTTCGGTTTCTTCTTTTTGCTACTCCATTTTGTTGCGGTGTATACCTACAAGTTATTTCTCTTTTGATACCTGCATTCCACAGATAATCATTGAACTCTCGAGAAAAATATTCTCCTCCTCCATCAGACCTTAGTCTTTTGAGTTTCTGTCCTGCAAGTCTTTCAGCATATGCATGAAAATACCTGAAAGCTCCAAACACTTCTGAATTCTCTTTCAAAACATAAAGAGTTATCCATCTTGCATCATCAATAAAAAGAACATAATACCTTGAGCCACTGATAGAGCCTTCTTTTGTCGGTCCCCATACATCTGTATGTATGAGCTCTAGCACACCATCGTGTTTGTAACCATTTTTCTGAAATGGTAACCTATGGGCTTTTCCCATCTGACAGGCTTCGCACTTGTGAATCATATGTTGATTCTTCGTATTTGGTAATCCTCTCACAGATTGTTTCTCCACCATAGTTTTGATTCTTGTTTCATTAAAATGTCCTAACCTCTTATGCCAGAGGTCTAACTCTGTAAATACCTCATCACCATGTGTGATCAAGGCTTGACCAACATTCCCTTGTACTTTAAGAGTAAAAAGTCTACCTTCCTTTTTACCATGGACAATTTGATTATATCCATTCTCTGGATCTTCAACAAATACTCCTTCATTTGTAAACCTGACTTGAAAACCTTTTTCTACTATCTGACCCACACTGATCAGATTCTTCGGGATTGTTGGAACATACAAAACATTTGTTAGTAGGTCATCTCCATTCTTACGCTTTACTTTTCCAATTGACCTTACATTATGTTTTGTGTTATCACCTGTTTGTACTGTATGATTTGAAATTCCTCCTTCAAGTTCTGATAACAATTCTATATTTCCTGACAAATGATTTGAACAACCAGAGTCAATATAGAATGCCTTGAGGTCTTCATTCTCTGACATACTTATCAAGTTCATCATCAACGTTGTATGACTATCATTCAGCGTATCATTTGCATAGTTGTAGTAGGTAGTGTTGTGAGGCTGATTCTGTCCCCAACTTCTTGCTCCACCTCTACCATATCCGCCTCTTTGGCTTTGTCTCCCTCTTTGATATCTTCCGCTTCTGCCTCTATTGTTACTGTTCTGATTCTGACTTGATCCTTGAGAATTATGCCAGCAATCATGAGCCAAATGATTGCTTAATCCACAGATCCAACAAGTCTTCTTGTTGTTAGTCTGATTACCTCTTCCTTTACCTCTACTTTTACTTCTTACGTTACCTCTTCCTCTTGCAAAATTTGCTTGAGTAGACATCTCTTCTTCATCTTTTTCTTTACCTTTATCACCTTTCTTCTTATTCTTTGCATACATAGCCGAATTATGTCCTTTATCTCCATCTGTCTTCAAATCTTGCTCAAATGTTAACATTAGTCCAAGCAACTGATTTAAATTTGGTACAAAATGATTTAAAGAAAGTTCAGTTGAGAGTACGAAAGGTTTCCACCTTTCATCTCCTCTCAGTCCTGCAAGCACTTGTGCTATCAACCTCTGATCTTCGATATCTTCATCAATAGATCCAAGACTATCTACCAAGTCTTTCATCTTAGTGACATAATCATTAATGCTTTGACTTTGCTTTTTCTTGAACGTTGTAAACTCTGACCATAAGCTAGCCTTCCTAGCTTTAGTAGTGTTTTGGAAATGATCTTCCAATGCACTCCATATGTCTTCCGCTTTCTCCAGACCTCTAATGCGCAGTAGTAAATGATCTGTAATGGTATTGTAGATATAAGCTCTTGCCGTTGCATCTTTCTTCTGCCACAGCTTCAGGGCTTCTAACTCTTCTTTCTTTGGTTGACTGTCGTCTTCAAAAGTCGGTTTCTTTTCTTCTCCTGTCACATATATCATTAAGTCCTTACTCATAAGTAAGGCTTCCATGCGCATTACCCATACAGGATAATTATCTATGTCCAATTTGTCAATAGAGATATGATCTACCATAATCTTTTTTTTTGTTTTACCTTTTACAAACCTTTACCCTTGAGAATTACTTCTAAACGTTTCTTGACGCCGTTTGTTGTTGATCATCTCAGCTTTCACCTTTCTTAAGAAGAATTCTTCACTTTCTCTTGTATCTTTACTTCCGTTTACTCTTTGAGGACCTTTCTGTTCTTCAGAACCTTTTAAGCTTTGATACCACTTGTTGAGGTTATGTGATGTCGTGGTAAAAGCTTGTTCACTAACAAGACTGCGGAAAATTGCCACGCCTCAACTAAAACTAAGCTAAAGTGATATTAGAGCACCTCTATAATCATCAGTAGCTTAGCAACCTGAAAACTTTACTACTGTTTTAGTGAACTTCGAAAATTCACTTTATAGAAAGCTTTGCATTTCTTTCACGCTTTAATTCTGAACTGATTTACTTGAAAACTTTACACTACTATGTTTGCTTACAGTTGGATAATCTTTCAGTCACTTAACTGTGTCAAAAACTGTGTTTTGAACTCATCAAAACATCACCTGAACTTCACCGGAATGTTACCAGACTGTCACCGTAATCTTACCGGAATGTCACCGGAATAAACTGCAATTCTGTTTGTAATTACTTCAAACGGTTATAATTGAAGTAAGGAAGTAATACCTGAGCTTCCTTCACTGAACAAACTCTTCCTGAAGTTTGAGAAAAAACTTCACCAGTTCTGGATGTCTTTTACGGTTAGACTTTGTACTGTGTACATGTCCCGTTTCATATAACTCTTTTGATCAGTTTGTAGTTGAGACTCCTAGCTTCAAGATAAGCTATCTCTCATAAAAACCTTTACACTGTGCTGCGAGATCTAACTCTCATAAGTACCGGAAAACGTTTACTGAGAAAAACTGTAACTGTTAACTAACTTTCACAGTAACATGAAATCACTTAGATTTCTTCACATACAAGAATGCGCTCAAATTCTTTCACATGAACATGTGTTTTCTATTAGAGAAGATGTGTACAAAATAGCTTGGCCTCACTTTGCTCATAGCTATGGAAAACTCTCCTACTCTGAGTAGTTATTCCTTACCATCTCTCTCAGATGAATACCCGACAGTTCAGGTTCTATTATTCATCTCTACATACGCAATCTCTGGCGTCTTCTATATCACTATCCTCAGTTTCTATATGTGCTATTCTATTCCGGTTCTATGCACACACTGCTCCCTTCTTCGCTCATATATATACATTTTGTTCCGAGATTCAAAACTCGTATTTCTGGAAGTTTCTATGAACTATATTACAGTCATGAATTTGTCCCTTCACTAAAGCTTGATTTTCTGAATGCTTTGTTTGTGCTTCTCTTTGTCTTTCTTTCATCTTTATGTCTGTCTGTATGTCAAATTTGTGAGTGATTCTTCAACATAAACCTGCTCATCTGTGAGACAGGAAACTGAATATCTAGACGAATAATGCATAAGTAAGTCAAACATCCAATATCCTGATGATAGAGAACAACATCAAATGCATCTCCAGTATCAAACCTCTCTCTATAAGAGTGGTAATAGGTGTCTTTACTTTAGCTTTTGAATTAAGTGGTTTCACACTTAAGTTTTTAGGTTCACATGGAGCAACCAAGTATGAAATTTAGGATGTAAGTTCATGGTCTCTCACATATTCATATGATATTATGTACACACATACATGGGTATACATGCATTCACAAAAGCATATTTTGGTTATCAATTCGTCATAAAGTTATTGAATCATATAATGTGATTATTCCTATAGGTGTAAATTTGAATATATAAATGTTGTCTTCAAGGTATTGTAGAGATGGAAGCCTCTAGGACAGTGTGTGTGTAATTGTGTATGTATATGTATGTGTTTAAATGTGTGTGTGTGTGCATATGTGTATGAACATGTATGTGTATGTATGCGTGTGTAGTGAAGAAAGTGAAGGAAATGCATTTAACTTTATATAGATTCGAGTACCAAAGGGAGATCCGAGTGTCGAGGGCCCAATGAACAAAACTGCACTCGCCGACGCCAAGTTATCCATTAGGAGAGTCGTGAACTTGTTTTCATCGGATTGGTTTGAAGAATCCTCCCGCAATTCCAGAAGCAGCAGGCCTATGCATCGTGGAAAAATTCACATCCTCGAAAACTATTTCAATATGCGACAGTGAAGTGAGCTTGCTGTTCTGCAGAATCCTGAACGAATGGACCTTGCAGTACGCAATACATTTATTGCAGGGGATACGCGATGTGCAGGTGAGGAGCGAAGCTGGGCGCTTTCATCCTTGGCAAACAATGGGGTGAGCTACTCTTCTTGGGCGGCGCCTCCAAAGCCACTGATGGTAGCTCGCAGAGTATCTATGAGCCAACGAGGATTCCATCGGCAGGGAAGTAAGTGGTCGAAGAGTATGGCGGTTACCTCCTCAACCAGCACCCCTGAGATAGAAACGGAGGGCAATGCCAAGGAGCTCGTGGATGAACTTTTATTGCTTGTAAGATATCGCTTTCCACAACGGTTAGCCATATTTCTGTTTTAAGGTTTCAATTCCCAAAATTATGGAGATCGTGTAGGTTGATCGCTCGGACAGGGGTGTCCTCCTTAATGAGCAAGACCGCTGCAAGGTGGAACAAATTATAGAAAGGCTCGAGCAACAATGCATACCGGAGCCACTCAAGAGCCCCCTGCTTTTTGGAGGTCAGCAACTGTCCGTTCTTTTACGTAAAGTTTGTGGACGAATTATTCCGACAAATCTCTGGCCTCTATACATATTACCTACTCTGAGTTTAGGGGACACTTATGTACAGGGTAACAGAAGAAGAACTAAAGCTAAAACACAAGTATGCAGAAAAGCCAAGATTGAATCTCTGTGCAGATTTTTTCGTCCTCCCAGATTCCACTCCTTATATC
>CM035412.1:100914646-100927146 GCA_020310875.1 Ceratopteris richardii
TTGAAAATTGAAAAAATCAAATTCATAAGTTCACACTTGTCACTAAGGAAAGTAGATCATTACCAAAAGGTGTTTTATCACCATATTTTTCCCACCATGAAACCGGTTTCAATTGAGACTCGCGCAAAAGTGCAGTGGGCTTTCCAAATTTGCCACGATGTTTTCTATACATGAACATCTCATCCTTAATGCGAGTTTGCATTTCGATATCTCCATCTATCATGATATGATGATTCATTATTCATAAAAATAAAAAGCCACTAATATGATCATGAATTATTGAATCAAATACATAAATTATAATTCATAATAAGCAAAAATCATTTTCAATTTCCATTATCTATGTTATAATTTATATACCTGTCCAACGCTCAACATACTCCTCAAAACCACTATCCAACTCATCATTTCCAAGCTAATGAGGACCACGCCATAGAGGATGCAATATATGCGCCATTGCATGAATTGGTTTATTGAACCCATTCCAACGTCCATTCCATACTTCTCGAATAGTGTCTATCCTGCAAAATCCATAATGCAACATGAAATCTTTATTAGAGAAAAAATTTAGATAAATCTCCAATGTCCATTCATGGATCAATTCAATTAAAAAGCAAGTTATAATCTACTAATTTACAAATTGACAAGTTACAACTTACCTCTCAGGAGCCAAATATGTGTTCTTACTCAAGGACTCTCCTATTTTGTCCATACACTCATATAAGAGTCCAAGAGCACTCCCTTCCATATCCGTAATGCGCAATACTATGTAGATTCAAGATTGGCTGCAATGTCTTTATCAATGCTTGTGCACTAAGCCACCAATCATCTAAAATATTTCTTCTAAACTCAATGAATTTTGGTTTGTTGCTCGTCCCATCTTTTCCACTCTTCAGAACTAATGGTACGTATCAAATTGGGACGCACACGAATAAGACGCTCCAAGACAATGAACATATATGCAAATCGTGTTACGGATGGCTTCAAAATCTCCAAAGTGCTATTAGCACGATACATAGAAAGAACCTTTGGTCTTTTGGTAATCATCTTTACAATACTTTTTGCCCTTTTGAAGATCACACATATCCACTCAATTTTGCCTATATCTTCCATGAGAAGATCTAGACAATGTGATGCACATGGGGTCCAAACAATTTTTTTGTACTCATCTTGCAAAATGTTCCCCATGGAGACACAATTACTCCCATTATCTGTAAGCACTTGGACCACATTTTCTGGTCCAATCTCCTCAATCACCTTTTTTATGTGAGTGTATAAAAATGCACTTGTAAAATACCAAAGCATGAAGTTACCAACCGTAACACATGTCACATGATACAAGATACATAAAAGAATGAAAGTATGGAATTTATAATTAAATATTACATGTGACAGTGAGACCAGCAGCAGAAGCATCAATAGCTCTCCAAAACATTGTTCCCATGCATGAAGAGATAGGAACATTATATACGCTTTTTTTTCAAATGTTTGGCCATCCATCACATAAAATGCTGCATCCATATTTTTTCCATGCATCTTGCAAGTAATCAAGTTGTCCCATAATGCATGCTTTTTCTCTTTTCAATTCTGTAGTGCGAAAGGTTTCCCCCGATGGACCCTCCCACTCATAGCCAATGCGGGATTTGGTTTTGACAAATCTCTTCCATTGTGTGGTCCTTGCAACATTAAAAGGAATGGCACATCGTATGAATAATCGTCTCATTTCCTTTGTTGCCTCTTTTATATGCACTTTTTGCATACTAGCTTTTAAGCTAGCTGCCCCAAGTGATCCTTTCTTACATACATTTGGACCCTTTGGCAAAGGAGTTCGTATGGCACTTGGTCCTTCACTAGTTCCCTCTTCACTACGCTGTCTTTTTGTCATAGAAACATTAGAGCTACAAGGCATTGTTGATGGCATAGAGTCCCCTACTTCTTGGGACTCAGCACGATCAGTAGACTCATGGATTCCTAGTCTCATCTTTCTCCATCCTTGGAGAGAAGCAAAGCAAATTGCAATGCACACACATATGCACATTGCACACATGTCAAATTAGACATAAACATACGATACACACATGCACACATGACACATATCACATACACACATTTCATATTAGTAATTAGTAATTACTAATTACACATGCAAATTGCAATGCACACACACATGCACATTGTACACATTCACATTGCACATATGCACATTGCACACATGCACATTGCACACATGTCACATTATACATAAACATACGACACACACATGCACATGTGATACATGTCACATACTACACGCACATTTCATTATTCATATTAGTAAAGTGTAATTAGTAATTACACACGTGACACATGCAAATTGCAATGCACATTGCACACATGTCACATTATACATAAACATATGACACACATGCATACATGGCCCATGGCACATACACTAAAGTCTAACACACATACTTAAAAATTATATGCAAATTGCTCTCTTTTATAACTTATAAGCTTCTAGCCGTTTACACACATGTCACACATGTATTTATAGTATATACTTACACGCATCTGTGTGTATTGGGCTGAGACTCCGAGGGCTTGAGGCTTGAGCGTTGGGGCTGTGGGCTGGTAGGCTATACTTCAGCCTTCAAGTTGAGAATGAGCAAAACAACAAGCTTAAGAGTCTGGCTGGCCGCTGCATGAAGTGTTCGAGCAAGTCGGAAGAGCGAAGTAAGTTCGCGAGCGTTCAGGTGGGTCAAAAATCGACAAAAGAAGGGCCAAAAAAAAAGTCGACCGGAAACGCGTTTTTGGGAGGAAACCGATCGCCGAAACGCCCGTGTCGTTTCGGACCTCCGGAGAGGGCGTTTCCGGTAACTATGATATATATATATATATGCAATCTAAGCAATCTCTCGTCCCAAGTCATCATCTCCACTAGAAGATGAGGCTGAATTTTGCTAACAATCCTCTCGAACAAATTGATGATCTCTTTGAGTGGTAGAGGATCCACAACCCCTTCCACTATGTGGTCCACCCCTTCTTGAAACATACTTCTGTGGATGTCGGCTAGTGGACAGTAATGATGGATCACTTACATAAACAATGCATATATATAAGAGAAAATCGTAGCAATGGGCATACTTGTGTTACATGTAAATCTTAAAAGTTAGTACGTAATAGTATTACAAATTTACAATTTACCTACCCCTTTGAGTGCAGCTATGAGTCTATTGTACAAATCTCTGAGACTCCTCTGCAAGCATGGCAAAGATATCCCTCTCTTCCTTAGGGATTTGAGGAATATCTTTTAATATCAACTAGATCAACATTCACCTGCAAAATTCAGTTTTTTAATCAAAATTCAGTCTAGACTCTAGTAAATAGCTTTAAGCTTTCATAAAACTTCAAAGTTAGAACTTAGCTGTAGTGGGGCTATGTTGATCCCTTTAGTCTCTTACAACTTGAGGTTACAATGGCAATAAACCAATCTCTCAAGTTGTTGTTTATTCCTTTTTTTCGTATGGAATAGGACATGTACTCTAGTTCCCCTCTGCAGGACCTTTGCTACAACCTTGCAAAAGAATTCGCAAGGCTAATCTTTGCTATGATTCGTGAAAAAAATAATAGATCATGATTCATAAAAAATAGATTCAAATGGATTTTGAAAGATTCAAACGGTAAAAATACTTACCAATAGTGGAGTACTCACTTCATATTTCTCCCACCTTGAGACCGGAGCAACCTGGTACTTGCGTAGCCGTGTAGTGGGATGGCCAAAGTAGGGCTCCATGCTACGGAACTGCAAGTTCTTACTCTCTAATTGTGACAAAATACCAACATCACCGGCGCTCCATCGTATGATGTAGTCAATCCAGCTATCCTCTAGCGCAATGTCTGTAAATTGTTGCTCACTTCTCCATAATGGATGAAGAATATATGAGCAACGGCATGGATTGCTTTATGAAACCAATCCCATCTTTTTCTCACTGCATCACATAAACTGGTCTTCCTATATATAATATAATAAACAATGAAGTTATAAACATATGAATCATGATAAATTACTAATAGAATTTAGTACATGATATATCATATGATCAATTCACAAACTTACTCAATGTCCGAGAGTCCGACAATTTTCTGGATGCTTTCTTGTATACGATCAATGGACTCATATGCAAGACCAAGTGTGCTGCCCTCCATATTTGTGATGTGAAGAACACTGTACACTGGCTGAATGGAAACTACCAGCGTATCCCCGTTCATCCAAAACTCATCATCTCCCATAACGAGCGCTGAGAACTATGAGAAGAGAGTCTCCTCCTTTGACCTCCTGAATGTTATACCAATCCTCGGCCACCACCGTACGTAGAAGCCCTTTTCTTACTCTAAGGACTCTATCAAGTACTATATACATTTAAAAAAACCGTGTGATAGAGGGTTTCTGGAAATCCAAGGTAGAGCGGGCACGAACGATGTTCAATACTTTTGGCTTAGTAGTGACAAATTTCACAATGAATTTTGCTTTATCAAGGATCGATTTCACCCATGGAAGTGCCCCAATGTCTTCCATAAGCAAATCTAAACTGTGGGATGCACATGGTGTCCATGTAATCTTGGGGTATGCTTCTTGAATCATACGCCCCATCGACATGCAGTTGGACCCATTGTCAATCACAACTTGCACTACATTCTCACTTCCCACATCCTCAATGGCTTTCTTAACATGTGAGAATATGAATTCACCTGTCACTACTTTGCCCGATGTGTTTGAAAACAATGTCACATTAGTTCAAAATCCATTTAGGGCAGAAACCCTAATTTTGGTACTTAGTCATTTTTTGCACAAAAATGGGTAGAATTTTTATGAGCCTATCTTGTAGAGCTTGAAGAGAGCTTTCCAATGGTATATGACATGCAATCATTAGAGATCAGATTTGGGAGAAAACCCTAACCCTAATTTTATGCTTATTTAGGGTTTTGACCTCATATGATAGCTCTCGGCATGAGGATCATAAAAATGTTGTCAGATCATTCATCAAGTAGTCAGAAGTGGAAAAAGTAGATCAAGAAGCTATTTTTAAAGTCAGCTAAAAGCAACTTTAAAAATAAAGCAAACTCACTTAAAATAAAGCAAAGGCAATTTAAAAAGCGATGAGATTAAAATAAAGCGCTTTTTAGTGAGTTTTTCGCAAGAGCTTTTGAAGGCCATAAAAGAGAGTCCTTGGGTCACTTTTTAGACATCACATACCAATTGGCAACGCCAGTTTTTGGCCCCTCAGTAGAGATGGTGCTCTAGCACACATGGGGCAGCCATGGTGCACTCTAGGAGCATGTTGAGGAGAAGCTATGGAGTACTTCTTGGAGAAGAGTGTGCTCACACTCTTTTTTATGGAGAGGACTTACCCATGAGCATCTTGGTGGTGTGGATCAGCCATCTACATGATGTATTTGAAGATTGTCTTCTACATGAAGATTTCGGTGTACTTCAAAGACATTGGATGGAGGTTAACATAAGATTTGCATCTTATGTTAAGAATTTAGGTAATATTCTCTTTATGCACACAGGTACTACTTGGAGTTTATGGAGGCAGGGGCATCCATATGAGGAGGAGTCCTATTCGGCATATCTAAAGGAGAATCAGTACATGCATGCTACATGCACATTCGGATGAGGTGTTAGAAAAGGTGTTTCACATGAGTATGAGGATTTCTGATAGCAACATGTTGGCATTCTTTGCTAATTCTGTAAGTATGTGATCTTTCACACACACATCTGATTTAGGGTCTTCCATAGCCTAAAATCAGATTATGGTTTGCTGATTATCAGTTTCCAACTGATCTTTCCTCTTTCTGTCGCTCATATACACTCTTCCACAACCTATCATTCAGAATTCTGTCTCTACATCTGAATATTCTTGTAAATTTTGTACATTCACTCATCCATCTATTTCTGTTCACATAGAGTGGTTGAGATTTTGACTCCCACATTGTAAATTCACATTTGTATATATGATAGTGTGATTAAGCAGTGGCTTACGTAACACTTTACACATGTTGTCTAATCTTTCTCTATCTTTGTCTCATCATTTGTATGATTAAATGTGGTATGTTCATGTTTTGTCAATATTGGAAGATTGCAGAAATCTGTGTTGTAGATCTTGGACCTATGGAACTTGGACCTGTGGTATTAGTTATGGGCCTACTAAATTTCCAACAGTGCATGGGCTGGAATCACGTAAAAACATTGCGCCCTTGCAAGAGGACATAAAGATGTTATAAACATTCCTTCTACGAATGTCCGATCAGCCATCACATAGAATAGCGCATCCATATTTCTCCCATACAGATCTTAGGGATAACATTTCAGTCTCTACGAGCTTTGTTTGTCGTAAGAGCTGAATAGTGCTCAAGGTTTGTCCCGTAAGGCCCTCCCAAGCAACACCTATTCTATTAACGACTTTCATTGCCCTCTTCCATGGAAGAGTATTAGCAACGTTAAATGGAATGCCACATTGAATGAAGAGTTTGGTCAACTCTCTAGTCAAGGATCTTTGAATGTGCCGGATGACGTGAAAAAGAGGGAGAGGCATTGGCACCCATGAAACTCATGCTCTCTGTGCGTGGTTTTAGTTGCACTCTGATCAGGAACTTGATGAGACAGGATTTCATCATGAAGAGGCTCATTACTCGCACCCACAGTGCTCTCAGATGATGGAGGCATAGGCAAATTATCTACCCCTTGACTCAACTGGAGTTGAGGAGTCAACTCCTCTACGGTTTTTGGAGGTATGGATGTGCATTTTCCAATGCCTTTTCCTCTCAATCCAAGGAGATGACCTTTCATGTGGGATGTCGAGCCACCATACATGCCCTTGCAATAATTGCATTCCGAAGAGGTAGGGCTATGAATTTTCACATGGTTACGGATGACATCAGGAGCTCTACCCATGGTGAAACTTGAAAGCAAAGAAAGAGATTCTAGATTCTAGACGGGCCAGAGCAAGACTCAAGAGTGTGTGCAAACTTCAAAGAGGAGAAGGCAAGGGAGAGTAGAAGGCAAGGAAGAGGAGAAGGCAAGGAGGCAAGGGAGAGGAGAAGGCAAGGAAGAGGAGAAGGTAAGGATGCAAGAAGACCCTAAAGCGCAGCTCGTCGGCTGCATATGTAGCTAAAACAGCCCAAAAAAACGCATTTTATTTTACTATGATATATATATATATATATATATATATATATATATATATATATATATATATATATATATATATATATATATATATATATATATATATATATATATATATATATATATATATATATATATATATATATATATATATACACACTCTATTTTGATAGGTCATAGGCTAGCCTTTATCCTACAAATATATAGTAAAAAATTGCAACATGCAATATCATATCATGATTTCAATTGAATCCATTTTTCTTAAAGTTATGGATTTTGCGGAGATGAGGAGCAGTTGGTAACGTGTATGGACCATTTTACTATGGTCATGACTCATGCCGCACGCCATCAATTTACTCTTTTTTTTCGGACTTTTTTAGTAAAAATTTTAGACGGCGTTAGATCACGTCAGAAACTCTTTACCTTTTCCATCAAATGTTGGGTAAATTCAGAAGTCAGAAGTCAAAACCCCGTGAAAAACAAGTATGCACACATGCATGCAAACGTACCTACACACGTGTACATACATATATGCACTCATACACACAGACATACATACATATTTACATATGCATGCATGCATGTGTGCATACATACACACATGTACATGCATGCATACATACACACATACAATAATATGCATGCATGTATATGTTAGTAGTCATAATTTCATGTCTTATTTTAATACAATGATTGATTGAATTTATGGTTTCATTGTAGTAAGCGAAATGTTTTTTTGTATTTGTAAACTTTTCAAAGCATTTAATTCTCTAGATATTATGGTACCAACTCTTCTTAAATTTTTAAGCTTTGCTTTATGTTACAATTTGTAAAAGTCAGTCAGTACAAATTTATGTTCTGTATGTAGCTTACCACCTTGTCATTAATAGTCTGCAAGTTGGACACTGACCATACTTCTTTTGTTTTTGTGGGATTGATGTTAGTGTTTTGCTTTTACATGTTGCATCCAAAGGAGTGGTTTTCTAAGGTAAATATTTTATTCTATAAAATACCGTTCTTAATGATACTGTTGATCTTTTTTTGCCTTTTGAATACGCGGATGACACCAAGTCATATGCATATGAAGCTTGTAAAAGGTGAAAAATTTTTCTTCATCATTATTCTAACAATTTGTGTAGTCCATACTTCCACACATTCTTAACTGCCTCAGCTCATGCATTTGTGTGAGACGTGGGTGTAGGAAGGCTAACAGATGTTCAACATTGTGCATGAATGCTACTAGATGAAGTAGTATTAGTTTAATTTCAAGGATGATACATCATTGTCAGATTTAGTTTTTATGGTGGTCCTGACAATTTGTGCCATTTTTGGATGAAGAACTGGATACCAAGGCATGTTGCATAGTGTAAGGATAGAATTGTGTATGATATTACATTCTGTGCTGGTGATATTTCTGGGAAAAGAGGCTATGCTTATGATCATTGGCCATGATTGGGTAATGTTTATGAGTCTGAATGAATCTTGTGGAATCACTGAAGCTCTTTGCTACCTGCAGCAAAGGTTTAACTGTCTTCATAATCATGTTATCATAGTTTTTCCATTAAAGAGGGTTTTATTGCTCTCCTATTTGCTGTTTGCATTTTCTGTAGAATGGGATGTTGTTTACTCTTCAAATCCAACATCAACTGGTGGCTACTATCGAAGTGCATTAGGGCGGGCCCTTTTGAATACCAAACAGATGATGCAGATAGTCAAGGAACCAGATTCTGTGAGCAACAAGGTGTCTTTTGCTGCTTTGGGCATATTTGATGGGGAGGTGTCATTGCAAGGTGAGCTGTCTGTTCTGAGGTGTAAGTTTGTTTCATTATGATTCATAGCTGGTAATCATTGATAATATAGCATGTTATATGAGTTCAATCTGTATCTACTATCCTATTTCACATTATTCTATGGAGTGTCTCAAAATGAGTTTGAAAGATGTTTGCCTCCAGTATAGATTTTAGGTCTTTCTGTTTGTGTAGGGAGATCACATACTACTCAGAGGGCCATCACAAAAGTCAGAAGTTTGAAATGAAGAAATGTTAAATTAATAGACACTGAATGGTGTAAGGCACTCCTTTGATAAATTAACTAACTTTTAGACATGGTGGAGTTGCTTATATGGAAAGTTTCTACCCCGCTGAGGCTGATCAATGTCAAACTCGTTGTGTGCTTAACCTGCATGGGCCTATGCAGGTGTTATCATCGGGATCAACTTACAAAGTCGACACACAACTCTTACCTGTCCTAATTTAAGTAATTTTTGCAGCTGTCTCACGATATGGTATTACAGGTCCAAGAAGATCAAAACATGTTTCTCTAACTCATAGTCCATCGCAATAAAAAAGAACAGTACACACATGCAAATAAAACATGTTTCTCTAACTCATAGTCCATCGGTAAGCTTATTGAGAGGTCGCCCTAGCTCCTGTGTGCATAGGCGTCTATAAATGCCATCCATGTAGACAGAGTCGGTCTCTGAAGTGAAAGAATATCGGGTATGACCTCGTGTTGGTGGCCTTTGAGATGTGGTAAACTGAAAAGAGACGTCCAATGTCAATAGGGCATGATCCATTGCCACTCCAATAGGCCGAGGGCCTACTATGAAGTCCTCAATATAAGGAAGAAAGCTTGATGTAGTCATAATATAGTCCACTATGCTAGCCCCGTGACGATGGGGGAAAGAAGTGAATCCAGCTGCTGCTGGAAATCTCTGTAAGCCATTAAGTATGGCTAAACCATGTGCAGTACCCATATCTACTAGGTATCTCCCATAATCTGTACACTCCATATCTTGAGAGTGTCTATCCAGTCCCATGCCCATTGTATCCAACTCTCGCAACATCTCCTCTGAGGTATCATAGAAGATTGTCTGATGATTGCCTATTCGGGCATTGAAGTCTCCCAATAGAATGATGTCCCCATCTCTAGAGAATTCCCATATATCCTTATCGAGTATAGAGAAAGGAGACTCTCCTCTAGGTGAAGCATAAGTGGAAGTACTTGGAGCAAAGTAGCATACAGCAATATAGAGAACTTTGCTCGTATCAGCTTGCAATCTGACCCACATATACCTAGCATGCTCATCTCTCCTAATGATATGTACAAGCGGCTGCAACTCCTCTCTGAAAAGAACTGCTACCCCCCCAGATCCTTGGCTCCCATGCTCAGACCTTGCCTCTGTTCGATGATCTGTCTCCCATTTATAGCCTGTCACTCGTGGCATCATCTGCCCTGGTGCCTGGTGTGTCTCTGTATAAAACACACTGTCTCTATTTTTAAAACTATCCTCAAATGCACCCACATCAAGTTAGAGAGAGAGAGAGAGAGAGAGAGAGAGAGAGAGAGAGAGAGAGAGAGAGAGAGAGAGAGAGAGAGAGAGAGAGAGAGAGAGAGAGATTATGTTTCAGGGAAATTGGAAGTCTTGGACAAAAACTGGATCAAAATTAAATTCGAATCTCCTGAACTGAAAATTGGATCCTTTGATTTTCAGTATGGTGGTCAATCCAGTGTCAAGATCGCCATTATTTATTTGGATGAGAGGGTAAGACTTGGCAGAGGGTCTCGAGGGAGTTTATTTGTATTCAGACGACGATGATTTACCAGAACTTAATATTTAATAGTGATTACTGGATTTCTTTCATGAGCGAAGTTGTGAGGATTTTATTACCCAGGAACAATACCACTTGGGATATCTTTTCATACTTGATTGTTGAGTATTGGTGAGTAAAAAATAGAGTGATATGAGGGCAAGTATTGACCTAGGATCAGATGCAGCGAACATGCTCCAATATATGTACGTTCTGGTCCGAAGTTCTGAGTATGTTGTTTCCTTTATTGAAAGCGAATCTGCTATGAAAGTTCAGCCTTCTTCTGCCATTCCTGGGAGACTCTCATTTCGTATTGATGCTCCCATCTTTGTATCAATGTTTCTTTCATTTAATAATGACTTGGATTCTTCTATTTTTACTTCCCATGTGTTAATTTGAAGGAAAGCATTACTGTCTGATGTCATCTTCTCTACACTTGTCTCCACTGAAACAACTGGCCTATTTCAGGAGGCTTAGGGTTGATGGTTGCTCTCCACAATCATTGCTCTCCATATATGCAAGAGCATGGGTGAGGTGCTCTGTATTTATATTTACAGCTACACCCGTTTTCTTTCAAGGAAGTTTGATCATTGAGATTTTACAGCTATACTTGTTTGCATGTTCAGTATATGTTTAAATAGGTTCTGAGCAGGGTATATGCATTCTTTTTTGTTTTTTAATTAAAAAAAAGCAATTTTCCATGGATATATGCCTAGTGTGGATGTGTGCCTAGTGTGGTGGGCTAACCACTTGCCCCAAAAATCACAACCTCCCGGCTAGGAGTGTGATGGGCTAACCACTTGCCCCAAAAATCATCGTTGAGGATTACTTCATAATCTTCCCTCTTAGGGTCTAGATCAACCATGTCTTGTGTGTCAAGGGTGTGGTTCAATCATCTACTACCTATCACTTTGTAGCAGAAAGGGATGCCCGTAAGGCCCACCGAGAAGATGAATTTGATTGGCACAAAGGTATGAGACATGGGTGCCCGAAGGAAGCATACATTGAACAGGCCCTAAGGGATATATTCATCCACCCCATTATGGGCAACATGTGTCCACAACGGGGGTTGAACCCATGTCTCCCACCTTGTAGGTGCTGAGCCAAACCACCATGCTATGCATGCTCGGATTAATTTACAAAACTTATAGTAGCCAATTTCAAAAGTCAATGCTTTGATTGTATCAAGATAAAAAGATTCTCTATTGTATTTGATGTAGTGAAACCAATATAGACAATTAATTTGAGAAACAAAACTAAAAAAGGATCTCATAGAAGTACTCTAACTGTTGGACATTGATGGCATGACCAAGCCAATAATCCTCTTGGTGATTTCTTAAATGAAGTGAAACCAATCCCCTTTCCTTCTTAATGCTCATGTCCCATTCCAATAGATGCACAAATTGTGAGAATTGATGCAATGAAAAAGGAGTAAAAAAAAAGAGACCCTTTGTGAAGATTTTTACTCCTAGGCTCAAGGGTTGAGGATTTCTCAAGCTATGATAACCAAGTGAAACTTCTAACTATAAGATGGAGTCTCCATGGATCTTTGCTAAGGTAAACCCCTCTTTACAATAACTTCTCAAATAAAGCTTAAAAATAAGAGAGTTGCATTTATATCTTAGTATCCCAAGTTTTCACTATGTATGAACTAACCGAGTTTCGTTTCAAACGATGAAAATATTGTATTTTTTTCTTTCATTTTGGTAATGTATATATGTATGTTTGCATGTATTATGTAT
>CM035412.1:100929646-100954646 GCA_020310875.1 Ceratopteris richardii
GGAACTCCACTGGACTGACCCCTCTCAATCTCGAGCTGATGTGATGAAACCCTGAGCTGCCCAATGACGACACGGAGGTGGTGGGGTAGGTATGTCTGCATGTATCTCGGAATCTCGATGAAGCCCTCCTCCTATATATGTAGAAAATGCTCACGGTAATAGAGAGAGAGAGAGAGAGAGAGAGAGAGAGAGAGAGAGAGAGGGGGAGGGAGGGAGGGAGCGGGAGAGGGGGGAGGGAGCGGGAGAGAGAGAGAGAGAGAGAGAGAGAGAGAGAGAGAGAGAGAGAGAGAGAGAGAGAGAGAGAGAGAGAGAGAGAGAGAGAGAGAGAGAGAGAGAGGGAGGGAGCGAGGGAGCGAGGGAGCGAGGGAGGGAGAGGGAGAGGGAGAGGGAGAGGGAGAGGGAGAGGGAGAGGGAGAGGGAGAGAGAGAGAGAGAGAGAGAGAGAGAGAGAGAGAGAGAGAGAGAGAGAGAGAGAGAGAGAGAGAGAGAGAGAGAGAGAGAGAGAGAGAGAGAGAGAGAGAGAGAGAGAGAGAGATGTGGCCTAATATTTAGGGTTGCAAATTTTGTCAAATTTTGGTCTAATTTTTGGAATTTATCAGATATGTGGCACTCCTTGGAAGGGCTAAGCAAGGTCACTATATGTGGCATGCTTGAGAGTGCGCATACCAAGCAATCGAGCATCAACAAGGGCATCAAGTGTAAGGTTGGAAGAACTCTCAACCCCATCAATAAATTTTCTTGTTTAGGCTAAGCACAATTATGGAATTTGATTGATTTAAGAATTTGTTAGGCATGAAGAAGTTCAAAAGCCTTTAAGTTCTCAAGTTCAAGGATAGATTAAGCTACATCATCAGAAACCCTAATTGGGAAGAATCTAATCGGATCGAGAAACACATCAAGTATGACAAAACTTAAGTGCTCCTAAGGATGCATATATTAAGAAAAGAAAAAAACATCAAAAGAACTTAAAAACAAACAAGTAAAGAAGACAAAAGAACATTGCAACGTGGTTGAACTTGGGTGATTTGGAAAACAATCAAAGCATATGAACCTTAGGTCAAGTAGACACCTAGGATGGGATAGATAAAGCATTAGGTTATCTGAAGCTAGTGTCAATCATATAGCAAGGTCGTGGGATCAATAGCTAAGTGACTATCCTTACGTATATAGCTCTAAAACTAGTGATTCGAAAATGTCATTTAGCATGGAAAGATCCATAGGCAATTCAAGGTTAGCTTATTTCAGACCCTTGAAGATCCCTATAAGATTTAGTTAGAGTACATATGAACCAACTGATTAGGTGCTTGCATATAAAGGATGGCTTAAGGCTATCAATGGTCCAACTCAAAAACCTTGATCAAACCTTTGGAATTGAACATCCAATAGTCGGAGAGGAATCCTATATTGATAAGGAAGGAACCATGTACGTGGTCACGAGCTTACCTGATAGGATTGATGAGTTTGAAATAATCCACAAAAGGAAGTAAGCCCAAAGCTTTGCAAAAAGCTTCAATTTTCTCTCTAGGTAGAGCCTTTGTGAAAAGTTCTTCAATGTTATCCTATGTGGGCACATATGCCACACCGATCTCTCCAGCAAAGAACCTCTCCTTGACATATATAATGCAACTCAATGTGCTTTGTGCGAGCATGGAGCACAGAGTTCCTCGCAAATGCCAATGCACTCTGACTGTCAGTGAAGATGGTGGTGGCAGATGACTGACCAACACCCAAATTAGCCAAAAGGCATCTAAGCCACATAAATTCAACAGTCATTGTGAAATCTACCTTATATTGAGCCTCACAACTAGAAATTTTGTTTGACACAAAGATATTCCATTATCAACTTGCATAAAGTGAATGCCCAAATAATGATACAAATGCCACAAACCTGACATCTCTAATGAGGCATGAAAATCAACCTTAAAATCAGCAATATGCTTCTCATAAGGACCAGTGAGCAACATGTCATCAACATAGACAACAATGATTAGAAGCACATCATTTGCATGTTTAACATATAAGGTGTTCTCAGTTGGAGTGTTCTCAGTCAGAGTGTTCTCAAAACCATGTGCAATCAAGTAGGCATGTATCTTTTCATAGCAAGCAAGTGATGCTTGCTTCAAAACATATAATGCCTTTTTCCACCTGCACACTTTGTTTTCATGCCCTTTCTACACAAAACAAAGAGGTTGAAAAGCATAGACTTCTTCATGTAATTCACCGTTCAAAAATGCATTTTCAATGTCCAGTTGATGTACACTCGAATCGTGATGAGCTACAAGTGCATAGATGCTAGAATCATTAGTAATTCGACATGTGGGAGCAAAGGTCTCATCAAAATCAATGCCTCTTTCTTGAGCATTACCTTTTACAACAATCCTAGGCATATAACTTTGAACTATTCCACCAGGCTTATGCTTCAACTTGTATATCCACTTAGTGCCAATGGGCTTTTTTCCTTGAGGAAAATCACATAAAGACCAGGTACCATTCTTCATAATAGCATCATATTTTGATTGTATAGTAGCCATTCATTTTTTTGAATTTTGTGCTTCATCATATGAAATAGGGTCATTCGGCTCATTCTCATCTCAAAGACTAGAGGCAGCCATAACATAGCAATCTGATGCAAAAGAAGCACTATGAGAGCCTAAAAGACTATGATATGATAGAGGTGCATCTAATTTTCTATATCTCAAAGTCTGCACTAGCCATTTAGGCATAGTTTTGGCCTCCTCTATATCAAATCTCTCATCAACAAGTGCATCATGTAAATATGCATTAGAAATGGAATAATGTGCATCATCACATGAAACCTGTAAAGGCTAAGGAATTGCCTCATTCGAATCTGCACTTGATTGTCCAACTGTAAAAAGAGGCAGCAAGGTGTCATACACATCTCTAGAGCTAAGAAAAATCTCCTTGGTACATGAAAGTAATGGCGGAATTGAATCTTCCACAAAAACAACATTACAACTAACCAAAATGCGTTTAATCTATGGATGATACAGATGATATCCCTTGCTCTCAGAACTGTACCCAACAAAAATATATTTAATTGGTTTATCAATCAATTTCCTACATTGTTGTTCAGGCACTAATGCATATGCCAGATAACCAAAAACATAGAGATGAGCAATAGATGGCTTGCGACCGTGCCGAGCCTCAAATGGAGTGATAGATTGCAGTGCTTTGGTGGGACAAGAATAGAGGATGCCCATTTTACATGCTAACAAATTTCCAGCCAAAAGCAAAAACTGTTTGAAGCACATAAACACTTTGGCCTTTGGTTTGATGGATACACCCATGCATGCTTGGAAAGTCATCAATAAAAGTCATGAAGTAAAGGTAGTTCCCAAAAGAAGGTGTCTGTATAGGACCACAAACATCATTGTGAACAAACGGAAATTTATGAGTAACCCAAACTGAACCATATTTTGGGAAGGAGGAATGCTACATTATGCCCAAATGTTTCACAAACATGTTTACTAGGTACCTCAAGTTTGGGTAGAGAGGACACCGTTTGATATTTTTGCAGGCTTAGTAAACTAGCAAAAATTAGATGACCAAAGCATGCATGCCAAAGCTTTGCATCTGACATAGCATGAGAATCTTGAAGTGCACATGCTGAATCATTCATAGATTTTGCATAATCTATGAGCTTATATAGCCCCAAACATAAAATGACAAAAGACATAATAACATTGCCATTGGATAGATCATGAACTATACATCTATCATCAAAAAATTTCACAATGACTGATCTTACCAACTCCCATTATGGGATAAGAGGAGTTGTTAGCACATGTGATAGTATTCCTTGTAGGGGCAAGCTCAAGTGAACCAAAGAATCTACACTGCGAGGTAATATGTTTGGTTTCCCCACTGTCAAAGTACCAAACATCTGAGTCTACTATAGACATACCCTGTTCATGAAAAGATGGGTCATAAATGCAAATATTTAATTGATGCCTATCCTTCATTTTTCAACACATTAGCAGACTTTCTTTTAGGTGTAGAGGCCTCTGCAACAACCATTCCAACATCTTTTTTCTTTGCATCTTTTGCAACCAGTTTTGGACAATTCTCTATGACATGATCATTTCCTTTACTGTATTTGCAAAACAATTTTTTCTTTTGTGTTTTCTTCTCTTCTTTGTCTTCCTTTTTCAATCATGTAGAATTAGCAAATTTTTTATTACTACTAGATGAGCTCCATTTACCTTTGCCCTTTTGACTAGCTAAGAAAGCTTGATCTGTTGCACACATGATGGATCTGTTTTGCCTGGGTATATCTTCCTGCAACAAAACAGAGACCAACTCCTCAAATGTTAAGGCATTTGGCTTTTTTTTCATCATCAATTGAAGAGTAGAAACAAAACTCTAATATGAATATGCAAGAACGTTAAGAAGAGTCTGCACAAGTGAACTATTTGGTAAGACTTCATTAGCAAAAATCAATTGCTCCTTGAGATCTTTGATCTTTGTTAAAAAACTATCCATATAATCTCCTTCATTCATATGCTCAATCTCCAACTGTTTTTCAAGGTAAGCAATACGAGCCTCATTTCTTGCCTAGTACAAGGTGGTAAGTGTATTCCAAGCATCCTTTGCTATTTTGCAAGAGTGAATTTGAGGGATAATGGAATGTTTGACAGAAAAAGCTATCAATGCATGTGCTTGATCATCTTTGCCATCCCAAAAAAATTTCTCTATAGTAGGTGCAACAAGAACCGTAGTAGGAACAGGAATTTGAAGATCGTCATCTTCAACTCCATCTACATCACCTTCAATAATTATGTTTGCAGGTGTAGAAGGTTGTTTTTCAACACCTTGCAAAATACCCCGTAGTCCTTTTGCAACCAATACATAACGCATCATATATGCCCATAATGGGTAATTAGTACCATCCAATCTATCCTCAATAGCCAACATATGGATTGATTAAAATACCGTAATGCAAAAAAATGATTGTATCTCACAAAGTTGATCAGGACTACCCTATCAAGCTTTGCCAGATCTATAGCAGACTTTGAGGCGCTTGTATTGGGGGACTAAAACCTATATATATGTTTGGACCAAAAAGATAAAGTTGCCCGTACAAGTGTTTAGAGGCCAAAACAAGCTCAGATCACATTTTAAACAACATAGAGAAAAGCCGCTTTGAACTCCTAATTAGCTTGAGTATGCTCACCAATTTTCATGCGATTCTTAGAGTGTGACTAGAGGGGTGTTGATGACGCCCTAGATGAAGCAGAGACCTTCTCTTATACCAATTGTTGGAGTTTGAGGTCTATGGAAGCAGGCAAACAGCAAGAGGAAGAGGAAGAATCTTGGAGCATAACACACAATACTAAATGTATTACCGAGTGAATGTACAAAGATAAGTGATCCGTTAGTGTTCTAGGCATATATACAAGTCGGGGGAAAAAACCTCCTAAAGAGGGAAAAAAGTGTCCCTGTGGTCCTAATGTGTTCACACAGATCACTACCAAAATGTATCAATAGAGACCACATGACCAATGTTTTCCCCATAATGGCTTCGAATCAAGGGAACCCGTAATAAACAATACTGCACCATAGAAAGAAAGTGTACTAACCAGACCTCACAAGATTGCCCTTACAACAAGCAAGTGGTTAGGCAAAACTACCAATAACCATATTAGTAGCCAGGGAGATACCCAAACCAATACCAACAACAACACTACTTTAGGCCCTAACAACCTTATCAACTCCACTATTAAGCTCAGAAGAGACCATAACCTGTGTTAGGTCAACAATCTCCAGCCCCTGCCAATGTTATTTCAGTCAAATATGCATCAGAGGCCAGTGAGTCAGAAAGTGTAGCTAGGAAAAGAACGAGAGCTTGGAAGGATAGCCAAGAAAGAATGAAGAGACAATGGGTGAGAAAGATGAGCAACCTAGAAATTAAAACAAAATTGATCAGGATAGCATCCCAAACACTCTCAAACACCACCACCACCACCTCTCTCATCTCATCAAAACTCCTCATCCATACCACAACAAAGCATGCTCAGTCCTAACATATCCTACTCCTAAAGACTTGGACATTATTTTCAACTTATCAAGCTCAAATTCAAGAAGGAATGAATCTGGTTGAGTTAGATAAGTGTTATCCTATAGTAGAATTAGAGATAGAAAGGACCAAGCTTTGTGCAAAAATGGTAGAACTAGCTCAGGCTATGTTCGATGCAAGCTATCTTTTCAATTGGACCAACTCAGTGAAGCCACATACACATTTCAAAGGACTATTGGATATGTTAGAGAAATTGGTAGCTAAACCCAAGACTTTGGCTACACCTGACGCCTAAAGTAGTGGAACGGGTGTTTGTTGATATATTTAGGTAGTGATGTGTGTGAACACACTAGGACCACCGGGGCACTTTTTTCCCTCTTTAGGAGGTTTTTTTCCTCCCAGCTTGTATATACGCCTATAGCCCTAATGGGTTACTTATCTTTGTACATTCTAGCGGTAATACATTCAGTATTGTGTGTTGTGCTCCAAGGATCTTCTTCTTTGTCCTTTTTTCGTGCTTCCACAGACGTCTAACTCCAATAATAAGATCATTTTGACTACTATTGATGGCAATTTTTTCACATTGTCAGATGCTTTATATGTTCCAGAGATCAAGAAAAATCTGTTGTCAATTTCAGCAGTAGTCAAGATTGGCTTGGTTGTAAACTTATTGATGATAGATGTACAGTCCATGGTCTCTCAAATGGTTATGTTGTTATTTCTTCTGGTATTTTATATCATGGGTTGTATAAGCGGATAGACTATGCAAAATCTATGAATGATTCAGCATGTGTAGTTCAATATTTTTAGGCTATCTCATATGAAAATATTTGGCATGCATGTTTTGATCATCTAAATTTTGCTAGTTTCCTTCACCTACAAAATTTTGAAATGGTTTCCTCTCTACCCAAACTTGAGGCACCTTGTAAGCATGTTTGTGAAGCTTGTATTTTGGCCAAAATGCAACATTCCTCCTTCGCAAAAGATGGTTTAGTTCGACTTGCTCATAGATTGTAGCTTGTTCATAATGATGTATGTGGTACTATGTAGACACGTTCTTTAGTGAACTACCTTTACTTCATGACTTTTACTAATGACTTCTCTAGGCATACATGTGTGTATCCATTGAAAGAAAAGTCAAAAGTGTTTATGTGCTTCAAATAATTCCGAGTTATGACTGAAAATCTATTAACATATAAATTGGGCATCCTCTATTTTGATCGAGGGGGGGATACACATCTTCTAATTTTAATGCATTTTTGGTTGAAATGGGATAAAACATCAGTGTAAACTCCATGAGGAGGTCAACTAGGGAGGAAAAAAAACTTGAAAGGTATTGATATGATACCTCATTGCTGACGAAGAATTCAATCTTTAATGCAAAGGACTTAATGAAGGACAAACATCACTGGAAGAAGCTCAAGAGAAACCTGAATGAAACCGAGCAATGGAGGAAGAAATCAAAGCATCAAAGAATAATGAAAATTGTGAGTTCTTGCCCAAGTCTCGCAACATGAAGCTAATTGGATCTATAGGGATGTACAAGGTTGGAAAAAACAAAGTGAAGTTATTGTTGAGAGTAAATAAAAAATAGAAAAAAAAGTTGAATTATAAACTATACTTATGGTTCAAAAAGATATAACAGAACTATGTGTTTCTTTCCAATATTATTTGCCTACTGTTGGAGATAGACGTCTGCGGAAGCACGCGAATAGCACAAGGAAGAAGAAGAAGCTTGGAGCACAAACACACAATACTGAATGTATTACTAGAGAATGTACAAAGATAAATAGCCCATTAGGGCAATAGGCGTATATACAAGCCGGGGGAAAAAAACCTCCTAAAGAGGGAAAAAAGTGCCCCGGCGGTCCTAGTGTGTTCACACACATCACTACCTAAATATATCAACAAATCCCCCCTGGGAGTGATGCGGTGAACAAGGAGCTGGCACTCATGTATAAGGAAGTGCCAAGCTATGTGGAAATCACTCCACAAAAGGAAGTAAGACCAAAGCTTTGCGGAAAGCTTCAAACTTCTCCCTAGGCAGAGCCTTGGTG
Source organism: Ceratopteris richardii (assembly GCA_020310875.1). Taxonomy (NCBI): domain Eukaryota; kingdom Viridiplantae; phylum Streptophyta; class Polypodiopsida; order Polypodiales; family Pteridaceae; genus Ceratopteris; species Ceratopteris richardii. The sequence continues at coordinate 100,937,740 of CM035412.1, forward strand.
AAAAGGTCTGCAATGTTCTCCTGCGTGGGCACATATGCCAAGCTGATCTCCCCAGCAGAGAACCTCTCCCTGACATAGTGATAATGCACCTCAATGTGCTTAGTGCGAGCATGGAACACAAGGTTCCTCGCAACTGCCAATGCGCTCTGACTGTCAGTGAAGATGGTGGTGGCAGAAGACTGGCCAACACCCAAATCAGCCATAAGGCGTCTGAGCCACACACACTCAACAGTCGCTGTGAAAGCTGCCCTATACTCAGCCTCACAACTGGAAGTGGCCATAGTAGGCTGCTTCTTGCTCAACCAGGATATACATGAGCTATCAAGCATAAAGCAAAAACCACTGGTGGACATACGAGTGTCATAGCAACCAGCCCAATCTGAGTCAGAAAAAGCATGCAAATCTGGCGGTAGTGATCCCCCCTTGGGATAAAACAACCCAAGTAGCCGAGTACCACTCAAGTAGCAAAAGATGCGCTTAACCGCCTTCCAATGCGTGACTCCTGGGCAATGCATAAACCTCCTCATCTATGAGACAACAAACTGAATATCTGGCCGAGTAATGCATAAGTAAATCAAGCATCCAACAGCCTGCTGATAGAGAACAACATCAAATGCATCTCCAGCATCATGAAGACTCAATCATAAACCTGTCTCCATAGGAGTGGCAATAGGCTTACAGTCTTCAAGGCCAAAACGCTGCAATAACGTGTCAATATATTTCGTTTGACACAAAGCCATTCCACCATCAACTTGCATAAACTGAATGCCCAAATAGTGATGCAAATGCCCCAAATCAGACATCTCAAATGAGGCATGCAAATCAGCCTATCATTAGCACGCTTAACATATAAGGTGCTTTCAGTTGGACTGTTCACAAAACCATGTGCAACCAGATAGGCATGTATCTTCTCATACCAAGCACGTGGTGCTTGCTTTAAACCATATAATGCCTTCTTTAACCTGCACACCTGGTTTTCATGCCCTTTCTGCACAAAGCCACGAGGCTGAAAAACATACACTTCTTCATGTAAGTCACCATTCAGAAATGCTATTTTAATGTCCAACTGATGTACATTCCAACCATGATGGGCTGCAAGTGCACAAATGCTCCGAACAGTAGTCATACGGCATGTAGGTGCAAAGGTCTCATCAAAATCAATGCCTCTTTCCTGCGCATAACCCTTTGCAACAAGCCTAGCCTTATACCTGTCAACTGTACCATCAGGTTTACGCTTCAGCTTGTATACCCACTTAGTGCCAATGGCCTTCTTGCCAGGAGGCAAGTCACATAAAGACCATGTACCATTCTTCATTATAGCATCATATTCAGATTGCATGGCAGCCATCCAATTTTCTGAATTATGTGCTTCATCAAAAGAAACAGGCTCATTCTCATCACAGAGACTAGACGCAGCCATAGCATAGCAATCTGATGCAAAGGAAACACTACGAGAGCCTGAACGAGTACGATATGACAAAGGTGCATCTAATTTGCTGTCACGCAAAGTCTGCACCAACCATTTTGGCATAGTTTTTGCCTGCTCAATATCAGCTCTCTCATCAACAAGTGCATCATGTAAATCTGCATCAGAAATAGAATGATCTGCATCATCAGATGAAACCTGCAAGGGCTGAGAAGTTGCCTCATTAGGACCAGCACTAGATTCTCCACCTGTAAAAAGAGGCATCAAGGTATCATACATGTCTTTGGAGCTAACAGATGTCTCCTTAGTACATGAAAGCAATGGCTGAATAGCATCTTCCACAAAGACAACATCACGGCTAACCAGAATGCGTTTAGTCTGTGGATGATACAGACGATAGCCTTTACTTTCATAACTGTACCCAACAAAAATACATTTTACTGCCTTATCATCCAATTTTCTGCGATGTTGTTCAGGCACTAATTCATATGCCAAACAACCAAAAACACGCAGATGAGCAACAGATGGCTTGCGGTCATGCCAAGCCTCATATGGAGTGATAGACTGTAACGCTTTAGTGGGACACCTGTTCAGTACATATGCTGCACACATGACAGCCTCAAGCCAGAAACTATGTGGTAAAGCCTGACTTTTGACCATGCACCTCGCCATCTCCATGAGTGACCTGTTCTTTCGTTCAGCAACTCCATTCTGTTGAGGTGTATACGGCACTGTACACTGGTGTTTTATCCCACGTTCAGCCAGAAATGCATTAAAATCTGAAGACATATATTCCCCCCCTCGATCAAAACGGAGGGTGCCTATTTTACATGCTGACAGATTTTCTGCCATAAACCAAAAACTGTTTGAAGCACATGAACACTTCGGACTTTGCTTTGAGTGGATATACCCATGCATGCCTGGAAAAATCATCAATGAAAGTCACGAAGTAAAGGTAATTTCCAAAAGAGGGTGTCTGCATAGGACCACAGACATCACTATGTACAAGCTGCAATTTCTGCGTAGCCCGAACTGAACCATCTTTTGGAAAGGAAGAACGCTGCATTTTGCCCAAAATACAGCCTTCACAAACATGTTTTCCAGGAGCCTCAAGTTTGGGCAAAGAGGACACCATTTCAGATTTCTGCAGGCGTAGCAAACTAGCAAAATTCAGATGACCAAAGCGTGCATGCCAAAGCTTTGCATCTGACATAGCCTGAGAATCATGAACTGCACATGCCGAATCATTCACAGATTTTTCATAGTCTATGAGCTTATATAGCCCAGGACATAAAATGCCAGAAGCAATAATCACATCACCATTTGAGAGATCATGGACTGTACACCTATCATCAACGAATTTCACAACCAAGCCAATCTTGGCTAATGCAAAAACTGATAACAGGTTCTTTTTTATCCCTGGCACAAATAAAGCATCTGACAAAGTGAAAGAACTACCATAAGCAGTAGTCAGAATGATCTTACCAACTCCCATAACAGGATAAGAGGAGTTATTGGCGCATGTGACAGTATTCCCTATAGGGGTAGGCTCGAGTGAAGAGAAGAAACTGCGCTGCGAGGTAATATGTTTGGTCGCCCCACTGTCAAAGTACCAAACATCTGAGTCTACTGGAGACATGCACTGATCATGAGAAGATGGGTCAAAACTGCAGATAGTAGTAAACGCCCATTCTTCTTCCTGCACAAGATTTGCAGACTCTGTTTTTGGTGTAGAGGCCTCTGCAACAACCATTCCAGCCTCTTTCTTCTTTGCCTCTTTAGCAGCCAGTTTTGGACAGTTCTTTATGATATGATCATTTCCTTTACAGTACTTGCAAAACAATTTCTGCTTTTCTGATTTCTTCTCATCTTTATCCTGGTTCTTCGATTGTGCAGCATTTGCAGATTTCTGCTTACTAGTAGAAGAGCTCCATTTTCCTTTGCCCTTCTAACTAGCCAGGAAAGCTTGATCTACAACACGCATAATGGACCTGTTTTGCCTGGACTGATCTTCCTCCAACAGAACAGAGACTAACTCCTCAAATGACAAGGCATTTGGATTGCCTTTCATCATCAACTGAAGAGTAGAAGCAAAACTCTGATATGAATCAGGAAGACCATTCAGAACGGTCTACACAAGTGAGCTATCTGGTATAACCTCATGAGCAAAAATCAACTGTTCCTTCAAATATTTGATCTTCGTTAAGAAATTGTCCATAGAATCACCTTCATTCATGTGCTCACTCTCCAACTGTTTTCGGAGGTAAGCAACACGAGCCTCATTCCTAGCCTGGTACAAAGTGGTAAGTGTATCCCAAGCTTCCTTTGCTATTCTGCAAGAGCGAATGTGAGGAATAATGGCACGTTTGACATACAAAGCTATCAATGCATGTGCCTGGGCATCTCTGCCATCCCAGCGAATCTCTCTGCAGTAGGTGCAACAGAAACAGCAGCACGAACAGGAATCTGCGGAATATCATCTTCGACACCATCTTCATCAGCTCTAGCACCTGTATTTGCAGTACCTGTCGTTACAGGTGTAACAGGACGTCTTTCAACACCCTGCACAATGTTCCACAATCCTTTTGCAACCAGTACATGTTGCATCATATAAGCCCATAATGGGTAGTTGGTACCATCCAACTTATCCTCAACAGCCAACATACGGAATACATCACTGCTTTCAGCCATGGTCGGTGACTAAAATACCTTGATGCAAAAAATTGACTGTATCTCAAAAAGTTGAACGGAACTGCCCAGACGAGTTCTGCTAGACCTGTAGCAGACTTCGAGACGCTTAAACTGGCGTACAGAAACTAGTATATACCTTTGGCACAAAAGGACGAAATAGCCTGCACAAGCGCTGCGATAGTGCGTTCAGAGGCCGAAACGAGCTTAGATCGCGCTTTCGGCACCACAGAGCGAAGCCGTTTTGATTTTGGAAACACCCTGAGTATGCTCACCAAATTTCGTGCGAATCTGAGACTGCAAACGGAGGAGTGTCGACGGCGCCCTAGAAGAAGCGACAACCTGCTCTGATACCAATTGTTGGAGATAGACGTCTGCGGAAGCACGCGAACAGCACAAGGAAGAAGAAGAAGCTTGGAGCACAAACACACAATACTGAATGTATTACTAGAGAATGTACAAAGATAAATAGCCCATTAGGGCAATAGGCGTATATACAAACCGGGGGAAAAAAACCTCCTAAAGAGGGAAAAAAGTGCCCCGGCGGTCCTAGTGTGTTCACACACATCACTACCTAAATATATCAACACCTACATCAACCACTCCCTCGATGGAGCAAGTTAGTTTTTCTTTGGGTACATGGTTACCCATGTGTGAAGCCTACCGGAAAGAGTTGAATATCATAGCATCTATAGACATCCTCGTGGTAAAATTGAACAAGCTAATGACTCATTTGGTGGATATGTAGCACCAAACATAGTGGCAAAGAGTGGAAGAGATCCAAAAACAATATCGAAAACTTCATACAACTTCCTATATCCTAATAAAAAGCCAATGTGAATTTTTGGGCAAGCAAGGGAGAGACGTTGCATATAAAATTTCACCCAAGTTTGATTTAGATGTAGATCCCTAGCTTTTTTCATATAGAAAAACCCTCAAAGGGCATATCTTTGTTCTTTTGGAAAGGCAAAAGCTCCCTTTTGTAAATGTAAAGGATTCCTCGAGCATAGAAAGTATGTAAACATTTTTTTTAATTTAAAATATTTTTTTAGTTCGATTCGAATAGTTTTTTGAGCTTAAAGAACTTTCGTTGATCACGGTGGGAGAATATATTATGAAGAGGGCCGGTCCAAATGTTATATATAAAAATGGGCTCATTTCTAAAAAGACTTTTGGAATTTTGAAAGTTCACTTTCTTGAAATTCATGTGGAAGATTTTGATGTCCCCACCCCCCCCCCCCCCCCCCCCTCCTTTTTCCTTGTGAGCTTCCATGGTTTCACCCATACATACAGGGACACTTTCTCTTTCTCTATGCATGTATTCCTTTCTTTGAGCGTGTATACATCCTTGTGTGTGACAATGTGTGTGCATATTTTTTTCCCCACTCGATGCTCATTCTATAATATGTAATTTGTCTTCATATAACAGTTAAGACCAAATGCCATATTGATAATTTGAGCTTGTTGATCCATCTTGGTGATGCCAGGAACATTATTTCATACACTTTGGGTGTCATGTTTGAAGGTATACAACATTATGTTGTGTTTGAATTGTTTCATAAACAAATAAATGAAAGGGATGCTTTTTTTTCTAATAAATGAAGTTTGGCATGAGGCTTAATCTCCTCATATTGTCTTGAATTAATTGAAAGTACAAGTATAGGCAGGCTTAATATCCAAGGGAACCCCAATATCCCATAAAATAGGGGTTAGACACTAGGAACGGTCAGGATTATGGAGCCTGAAGGTTCGCTCGAGTGAAACTTAGGACAAGAGAGCCCTAAAACCCAACACACATACTTGGTTTGATAAACCCAAAGGCCGAAAAATTCCATCCACCTGACTCGAAGGTAGCAATGATAGGTGTCCAAAGGCGAGGTTTAAATGACAAATCCATTTCATCCTACTTTTAAAAAGTCGAGGGTGTCCAAGTTGACTAAATTCAAACAAATCTTGTGCAATATCCTATTGGATATAATTTAGTGCATCTTTATGGGCATTTCTTAAGACATAATGGAACCAGAGTTTCTATGGGAGAATGACCGATATTTCCAAAACAAAGAGTGTTTTGGAACTCTATTAATAATAACATTTCGTCTAACTACCTTTTATAATGACAAGACAAACTTATGTTTGCTTATTCTATTTCTTGCATGCCATTCATGTACTTTTTGGTATTATTCACTCCATTGTTAGCAATCACACAATCATCCATGTATGTTAGACATCCTAGGTACTAATCCTATATGTAGAACCCCTACCAAATCCCATATTCCCAAAAAGTTGAAGTGGATAAGTAGTTGAAATAATACATAGACAAAGGATTCATTCAACCTAACGAGTCTCCTTGGGCAAGTCTTATCCTCGTAATAAAAAAGAAGGATGGGTTAATTCAGCTGTGAATTGATTATCGAGTTTTGAAAAAGGATATCATCAAATCATGATCAAATATGAAGAAGTCCCTATGATAATTCCTAAAATAATTATGGCCATTTTGAACCTCTCGTCATGGCTTTTGGATTGAAAAATGCTCCTACTACTTTATGAACCCAATGAATACACTTCTAAGACCTTACTTGGGTAAATTTGTGGGTTATTTTCTAGATGACATCCTTGTCTAGAGCCAAAATGCAACTGCCCATTTGGATTAGTTGGAGAAGATCTTCAATCTCTTAAGAGAGAATTAGTTGTGTGGCAAAGATTCTAGATGTGAATTCTTTGCATAAAAAATCAGATATATGGGACACATTTTATCTGAAAAAGGAGTTCAAGTACATCTTGAAAAGGTCCAAGTTATTCTTAACTAACGACATTCCAAAACCCTATCAAAATTGCAAAGCTTTTTGCAACTTGCAAGATACTATGAAACTTTGTATCAAACTTTGCCAATATTTCAGTTCGTATATGGAAAACTAAAGGCCTTAGTTGGGGTAAGGGAGAAGAAGAGAGTATGGAATAACTTAAGAAATTTGTATCATTGGCCTTGGTCTAACAAATTGTAGACTCGAAGAAACCATTTATGGTTGAAATAGATGCAAGTGAACTTGTAATTGGAGTTGTGTTGAGTTAGAATGATCGACAAATTACTTTTGAAAGTTAAAAGCTAAAACCAACTCAAAGAAACTATTCTACCTATGAGAAGGAGCTTTATGCCATTGTACATGCTCTGAAGAAATGGAGACATTACTTGTTTGAACCAAAGTAAACATGGGCTTTGATCAAGGAAGCATCAAAAGGTTTTCAAACCAAGCTGAATTAAAAGGTAGAAAAGCTAGATCGGCCAAGATACTTTAAAAGTTTGAATATAAGATCAAATATCAAAAAGAAAAGTTCAATGTAGTTTTTGATGCTTTAAGCCACATGCCTATGTTGATTTCTCTGAGTTTCATACAAACCTCCAATGATTTGACTAAGTTAATGAATGAAAAATATCAAGACGATCCAAGTTTTAAAAATATTGGAAGAAAGTTCTTGATTAAGGTACAGACTTATCCTCAGACAATAAGTTTAAGCATTATAGTATTCACAATGAATATTTGTTATGTAAAGGAAATATTTTTGTAGATTGAATTGGTCAAAAGATACTCCTATTGCCAAGTGTACATAAATATGTACAAAGTTGCGTATTTAAGTGTACAAAGTATCGAGTAAATAAAGTGGATAAGTTCAAGATTGTTGGCCTATTACACCCTTTTGATATTCACAATGGAAAGTGGGAAAGCATTTCCATGGACGTTATTACATACTTACTTCAAACCTAGACAGGACACGATTGAGTTTGGGTTATAGTAGATCACTTGACTAATATAGCTTAGTTACTTGTTGAGCATCTCTATTGACTCTATAGTTTACCTCAACATATAGTATCAAATAGAGATAGAAAATTTACTAGCCATTCTTGGAGAGTTGTTTCAATCGATTAGAGGCAAAGCTAAGGATGAGTACTATTGAACATCCATAGTCGAATTGGCAAGTAGAAAGAGAATCGAATACTTCAATATATGTTGAGGGCATATGTATCTTTGAACCAATCTGATTGGGAAGTAGAGTTATTCAATCAAGCCATAAGGAGATCAACTAGAGAGAAAAAAAAAACTTGAAAGGTATTGATATGATACCTCATTGCTAACTAAGAATTTAATCTTTAATGCAAAGGACTTAATGAAGAAAAAACATCAACTGGAAGAAGCTCAAGAGAAACCTAAATGAGACCAAGCAATGGAGGAAGAAATCAAAGCATTGGAGAATAATGAAAATTGTGACTTGCTGCCCAAGTCTCCCAACATGAAGCTTATTGGATCTATAGGGATGTACAAGGTTGGAAAAAGCAAAGTGAAGTTATTATTGAGAGTAAATAAAAAATGGAAAAAAAGTTATTTGTATACATCAACCACTTCCTCAATGGAGCAAGTTAGTTTTTCTTTGTGTATAGGGTTACCCATGTGTGAAGCCTACCAGGAAGAGTTGAACATCATACCAGAAAGAGTACTATGTAATCAATTTTTTTATTTAACAAAATTTTTTTAGTTAATTTCGAATAAATTTTTGAGCTTCTAGAACTTTCTTTAATCATGGTGGTAGAATAGGTTATGAAGAGGGCCTGTCCAAAAAAACTTACAGATAAAAAGGGGCTCATTTATAAAAAGACTTTTGGAATTTTGAAAGTTCATTATTCATATGTAAGAATTTGATGTGTGTTTCCCCCCCTCCATTTTCCTTGTGAGCAACCATGGTTTCACCCATACATACCAAATGGGACATTTTCTCTTTCTCTATGCATGTTCTTCTTGCTTTGAGCGTGTATACATCCTTGTGTGTGAAAGTGTGTGTGCATATTTTTTTCCCACTCTTGATGCTCATTCCATAATATGTCATTTGTCTTCATATAACTTTGGGATCAAATTGATCATTTGAGCTTGTTGATCCATCGTGCTCATGCCAAGAGGATTAGTTCATACACGTGTCGAGTTTGAAGGTATACAACATTATGTCGTGTTCGAAAGTTTCATAAACAAATCAATGAAAGGGATGTTTTTTTTTTATAAAGGAAGTTTGGCATGAGGCTTAATCTCCCTCCATTATCTTCAATTAATTAAAAGTATAAGTGAAGGAAGGCTTAGTACCCAAGGGAAACCCAATATCCCATAAAATAGGGGTTAGACAATTGGCATGGTCAGGATTATAGAGCTCGAAGACCTGCTCGGATAGAACTTAGGAGGGGAGTATGTATGTGCTTAGTATGTGCGTATGTGTAAGTATGTGCGTATATGTCTGATTTGGGGCATTTGCATCACTATTTGGGCATTCAGTTTATGCAAGTTGATGGTGGAATGGCTTTGTGTCAAACAAAATATATTGACACATTATTGCAGTGTCTTGGCCTTGAAGACTGCAAGTCTTTTGCCCCTCCTATGGAGACATGTTTACGATTGAGTCTTCATGATGCTGGAGATGCATTTCATGTTGTCCTCTATATGTAGGTTGTTGGATGCCTGATTAACTTATGCATTACGCGGCCATATATTCAATTTGTTGTCTCACAGATAAGTAGGTTTATGCACTGCCCAGGTGTCAAGCATGGGTAAGCGGTTAAGTGCATCTTTTGCTACTTGAGTGGTACTCGGCTACTTGGGTTGTTTTATCCCAAGGGGGGTCACTACCGCCAGATTTTCACTTTTTTTACTCAGACTCGGCTGGTTGCTATGACACTCGTATGTCCCCTAGTGGCTTTTGCTTCATGCTTGGTAGCTCATGTATATCTTGGTTGAGCAAGAAGCAGCCTACTGTGGCCACTTCTAGTTGTGAGGCTGAGTATAGGGTAGCTTTCACAGCGACCGTTGAGTGTGTGTGGCTTAGACGCCTTATGGCTGATTTGGGTGTTGGCCAGTCTTCTGCCACCACCATCTTCACTGACAGTCAGAGCGCATTGGCAGTTGCGAGGAACCCTGTGTTCCATGCTCGCACTAAGCACATTGAGGACCCTCTATATGTAGGTTGTTATGAGTATATGTATGTGTAAGTATGTGCGTATATGTGTGTGTGTAAGTGTGTGCGTATATGTGCATGTATGTGTGTGTATATGCAAGTGTATAATTGTGTGTATGTATGTGTGTGTGTGTGTGTAATTGTGTATGTATATGTATGTGTCTAAATGTGTGTGTGCATATGTGTGTATGCACATGTATGTGTGTGCAGTGAAGAAAGTGAGGAAAATGCACTTAACTTGATATAGATTCAAGTACCAAAAGGAGATCCAAGTGTCAAGAAAGTGTCGATAAGCTCTCATGTGTGTAAAGAGAGTGCACTTTGAAGTTCTCTCCAAAACAAAAGTGAAAATGCATAGAACCTTGCTCTCATTTTTTTAACATCAAATTTCCAACCCATCAATAAAAAAAAAAAATGATACCCAATGAGCCCCATCAAACGACCATCAATAGTGTCATCAATAGCCACATGGTCATCCTCCACATGGGTATTGAATGGATCTATCGATGCCGATCAAGTTCTTCATATTTTTTTGGCACCAATAAACTTCTCTTTTATGATGTTTGAGAGTTATTTCTCTCATACAAGCTCTCCATATGCATTCCTTTGTGATGATGCCTAAATTATGCAAAATAAAGCGATACTTGCATGATATTGAAAAACATACAAAGTCATTCGTTATGAATGACTTTGTATGTTTTTGTTAAACATTCAATAGGTTGCCATATTAGAGCATTGGATGGAAAAATATCTACAACATAAAAAGAAACTTCTTCAAAAACAACAATAACATGAAAAATGGGTAAAAAGATTCATTGTAGACAGTTACTTACAATATATTATGATGGAAGATGCACATGATTTTTAAGCACTAGATCCTTTGCACTCCAAAGATGTTGAACTCTTGCAAAACAACCATGTATCCTTAATTTGAAACCTAGGATATGACCTTCAATTGATTTTTTGTGTTGTCCCTTTTAGCTCACATCACTCTATGTGCACCTCTACAACTAAGTAACATAGTCATGCAATAACTCATTTGCATACAATGAGGATACATAGAGAATCCTCTCTCCAAGTGTAAACCTAACAAGAAATTACATGGTTGGAAGGATGACGTGAGGAAGAAGAAGCCATTCAAACACTCAAACAATGTATCAAAAATTGAAACAATTTCAAAAGTGGACACTTTACATTCAACGAGTTCATGAGTATTTGTAGATAGATATCAAAAATATTTTTAGTCTCTCAATTTGATGTATCAAACCTCATAAAGAAGACATATAATTTTGTAAACTCAAAAATATCTTGTATCTTAAAATGTCAATTTTCTAATAGAAAATTTAAAGATTTGCATTATATAATATACAGAAAGATTCATTTTTATATGAAATGAAAAATTCTCATACTAAATATGAAAATTTTTTCCAAGTTAGTGGCGTGTTTAGAGGTCTTCTACTAAAATGAGTCTTGTCTTTCTGTGATTAAGAGAAACAAGAATGTCATATTTTGGTACTTGTGGCAACATGCTTCTTGTCAATTTCCTTAATACATGATTAGCAAAGGATCCATTTTTGGTTGTTGTTGGCCCTTATGCACTCTTCCCAATTATGTTCATCCCCATTTTCAAGTACAAACTCCTTTTTAAAGAGTTTTCCACATTGGATCCAGGTTTTAGGGACCTATTGGGATTCTTTCAAGATCATCTACCACTTATAGGCTTTAGGCCCAAGAGATAGTCTTGTTTCCAAACCGTGATAACTCTCAGGAGTTTTTTTAAGTTGATTGAAGTCTTTCCATTTATCAAGAAATGTCAAGACCACATTTTTTGTTCCTATCTTTTTCCTGTCCTAAGAACAACTGAGGGGGTTTCATGTCTTTCCCAAAGGAAAGGTTCTTAGGTCATAAAGAAGTAGTGAGTGGAGGATTTGAAATCAAATCTTGAACCCTAGGCTTAAGTGAAACATTAATAGGGAGAGATAAGGAGACATCCTATCCCTTACTCGATGAAGGATTCTTTGGTCGAATAGACAAAGGAACCTTGCTAGGTAGGAAGAGCTTGAGGTGGGAAGAGCATGCTAACATTTTATCCATCTCACCCTTAATTTCATCTAATGAATTTCTAAAGGTTCCCATCTTGATTATATCTTGCTAAGTATGAATGTATCCACTTGGACATCATTTATTTTCTCTTATAACCTATCTATTTCTTGATAAACATCTATCTCATGCAATTCCTCTTTCCCTTTGACCTCTTATCCTAGCATATAGTCTATCACTTTTATCCCTTTTCTGGTGTTTAATTTACTTCTTGAATAGGTGCATCATTATCTATTTTCATATTGCTACCATTATGTGATTGTCTCTCCATTGAATAGCTTGGAATCAAAGAACAATGCAATGTCCTTTACTAATTCAAAAGAGAGAGATGGAAACCAAATGAAATACTTCCCCTTATGAATTTCCAAAGCTTTGCTATGTTGTAGGTTGGATTAGGCCTCTTTTGGACGAGTCACAACTCCCTTTGATCTCATACGAACCTCGTTTTACCATGACCCTCCAGAGTCGTCCTTAAAGATGATGATGATGCCAAGTTGCTTAGATGAGGCTTATAACAACCTTTGGGATATCATTTTGAAGCCTTCCTTGTTTGAAAACATGTTGAAATAAGCTTTAGTGGATGCTTAGATATGTAGATTATCAAGCTTAAAAAGACCTCTTGAAGATTTTGTTGAGAAGTAGCTCAAAAAGTGCCTCAAAGTGAATTAGTGTGCATATTAGTGTGTTTGTATGTGTGTTTATGCGCATGTAAGTGTGTGCGTGTAAGTGTGTTGTGTGTGTGTGTGTATATATATATATATATATATATATATATATATATATATATATATATATATATATATATATATATATATATATATATATATATATATATATATATATATATATATATATATATATATATATATATATATATATATATATATATATATGTGTGTGTGTGTGTGTGTGTGTGTGTGTATGTGCATGTATGTGTGTGTATATGCAAGTGTATATTGGTGTTTATGTATGCATTGTCGAGAAGATGATGCATGGTTGGTGGATCAGTTCAACTGCCAAGTCCAACAACGCACACAAGGTGCTTCAAGCAAGCTCAAGTGGTGGAATGGAGACTCAAAGAGAATATAAAAACTCAAGAAAATTATCAAATCACTTACAAAACATATCATCTCTAAGGAATTGAACTCACAATCTCTTGGTTATGAATGTGATGGGCTAACCACTTGCCCCTAAAGCCATGGTTGATGACTACTTCTAATCCTCTCTCTTATGGTGTAGTTCAACCATCTCCTACCTATCAAGTGTGTGGTTCAACCATCTCCAACCTATCACTTTATTACATTCCCTGACATGCCTCAATCCGACCTATGGATTGAGAGATACACCTCAATCTTTGTTAGGCTAACTTGTGAAAGTGACGTGCACTACTTTGGTACCCTTTCATATTGAGGATGCCCAAGCGCTTTTTTAGAGGCCATTAGGTCAATCTACCTTTCCCAAGCCTACTTCCTAGGCTCTGAAGCCAATGCAAGGAATTGAACTCACAACCTCTTGGTTAGGAATGTGATGGGCTAACCACTTGCCCTAAAAGCCATGGTTGAGGATTACTTCCTAATCCTCTCTCTTAGGGTGTAGTTCAAAAATCTCCTACCTATCAAGTGTGTGGTTCAACCATTTCCAACCTATCACTTTATTACATCATCATATGAGAGAAAAATTGATTCCATGAAAAGAGAGAAAGCTTGATTCATAATAATAAGTTCATACAATTTTAATGAAAATAATGAAAAAGATACAATTTACAAATCACAATTGATCTTAAAGTTGGTTCATAGTATTGATTAGTAATGTCCATCAATCTTCAAGATCATCATCGATCATGTGTGTGGAACCATCGTCATCACCATAGATTTGTAGACCATGGCTTCCATCTTCATAAACTTGAACCTCCATGTCCTTCCTTTAAGTCCTTCCATTCTCCATCTTCATAAACTCTTCTTCACCTCCTTACCTTGCTCCTAGCTGAAAACATTTATCAAGTGCATGGGTGTTGGAGTTCGAGGCCTGCGGAAGCATGCAAATAGCAAAAGGAAGAAGAAGAAGCTTGGTGCACAACACACAATATTGAATGTATTACCACTAGAATGTACAAAGATAAGTAACCCATTAGGGCAATAGGTTATACACAAGCCGGGGAAAAAAACCTCCTAAAGAGGGAAAAAAGTGCCCCAACGGTCCTAGTGTGTTCACACATATCACTACCTAAATATATCAATAAATCCCCCCTAGGAGTGATGCGGTGAACAAGGAGTTGGCACTTATGTACAAGGAAGTGGCAAGCTATGTGGAATCACTCCACAAAAGGAAGTAAGCCCAAAGATTTGTGGAAACCTTCAAACTTCTCCCTAGGTAGAGCCTTCGTGAAAAGGTCTGCAATGTTCTCTTGCGTGGGCACATATGCCAAGATGATCTCTCCAACAGAGAACCTCTCCCTCACATAATGATAATGCACCTCAATGTGCTTAGTGTGAGCATGGAACAACGGGTTCCTCGCAACTACCAATGCACTCTGACTATCAGTGAAGATGGTGGTGGCAGAAGATTGACTAACACACAAATCAGCCATAAGGCATCTGAGCCACACACACTCAATAGTCGTTGTGAAAGCTACCCTATACTCAACCTCACAACTGGAAGTGGCCAAAGTAGGCTCCTTCTTACTCAACCAAGATATACATGAGCTACCAAGCATGAAGCAAAAGCCCCTAGTGGACACACAAGTGTCATAGCAACCACCCAAGTCAAAGTCAGAAAAGCATGTAAATCTGGCAATAGTGATCTCCCCCTTAGGATAAAACAACCCAAGTAGTTGGGTACCACTCAAGTAGTGAAAGATGCACTTAATTGCCTACCAATGCTTGACACCTAGGCAATGCATAAACTGTTGAGATTATGTGATGTCGTGGCAAAAGCTTGTTCACTAACAAGACTGCGGAAAATTGCCATGCCTCAACTAGAACTAAGCTAAAGTGATATTAGAACACCTCTATAATCATCAGTAGCTTTGCAACCTGAAAACTTTTCTACTGTTTTAGTGAACTTCGAAAATTCACTTTATAGAAAGCTTTGCATTTCTTTCACGCTTTAATTCTGAACTGATTTACTTGAAACTTTACACTACTATGTTTGCTTACAGTTGGATAATCTTTCCGTCACTTAACTGTGTCAAAAACTGTGTTTTGAACTCATCAAAACATCACCGGAACTTCACCGGAATGTTACCAGACTGTCACCGTAATCTTACCGGAATGTCACCGGAATAAACTGCAATTCTGTTTGTAATTACTTCAAACGGTTATAATTGAAGTAAGGAAGTAATACCTGAGCTTCCTTCACTGAACAAACTCTTCCTGAAGTTTGAGAAAAAACTTCACCAGTTCTGGATGTCTTTTACGGTCAAACTTTGTACTGTGTAGATGTCCCGTTTCATATAACTCTTTTGATCAGTTTGTAGTTGAGACTCCTAGCTTCAAGATAAGCTATCTCTCATAAAAACCTTTACACTGTGCTGCGAGATCTAACTCTCATAAGTACCGGAAAACGTTTACTGAGAAAAACTGTAACTGTTAACTAACTTTCACAGTAACATGAAATCACTTAGATTTCTTCACATACAAGAATGTGCTCAAATTCTTTCACATGAACATGTGTTTTCTATTAGAGAAGATGTGTACAAAATAGCTTGGCCTCACTTTGCTCATAGCTATGGAAAACTCTCCTACTCTGAGTAGTTATTCCTTACCATCTCTCTCAGATGAATACCCGACAGTTCAGGTTCTATTATTCATCTCTACATACGCAATCTCTGGCGTCTTCTATATCACTATCCTCAGTTTCTATATGCGCTATTCTATTCTGGTTCTATGCACACACTGCTCCCTTCTTCGCTCATATATATACATTTTGTTCCGAGATTCAAAACTCGTATTTCTGGAAGTTTCTATGAACTATATTACAGTCATGAATTTGTCCCTTCACTAAAGCTTGATTTTCTGAATGCTTTGTTTGTGCTTCTCTTTGTCTTTCTTTCATCTTTATGTCTGTCTGTATGTCAAATTTGTGAGTGCTTCTTCAACATAAACCTGCTCATCTGTGAGACAGGAAACTGAATATCTAGACGAATAATGCATAAGTAAGTCAAACATCCAATATCCTGATGATAGAGAACAACATCAAATGCATCTCCAGTATCAAACCTCTCTCTATAAGAGTGGTAATAGGTGTCTTTACTTTAGCTTTTGAATTAAGTGGTTTCACACTTAAGTTTTTAGGTTCACATGGAGCAACCAAGTATGAAATTTAGGATATAAGTTCATGGTCTCTCACATATTCATATGATATTATGTACACACATACATGGGTATACATGCATTCACAAAAGCATATTTTGGTTATCAATTCGTCATAAAGTTATTGAATCATATAATGTGATTATTCCTATAGGTGTAAATTTGAATATATAAATGTTGTCTTCAAGGTATTGTAGAGATGGAAGCCTCTAGGACAGTGTGTGTGTAATTGTGTATGTATATGTATGTGTTTAAATGTGTGTGTGTGTGCATATGTGTATGAACATGTATGTGTATGTATGCGTGTGTAGTGAAGAAAGTGAAGGAAATGCATTTAACTTTATATAGATTCGAGTACCAAAGGGAGATCCGAGTGTCGAGGGGAGTGTCAATAAGAT
>CM035412.1:100959646-100977146 GCA_020310875.1 Ceratopteris richardii
AAACTACTCGGAATCAGCTCCACGGCCATCAGTATCATCATCATATAATGGCTCATCAGCTGACTGATCGTCTCCACGATCTGAGGATGCCGCTGAAGAAGAGGACGATGAATCATCATGCTGAGTCACCCTCTGCTTCATATATGCTGATGATGATGGATCACCTCGTCGACGGGATCATGTATCATGCACAAACTGAAATGACTCCTCATAGAGTAATGCATAAATATCCCTCTCCTCTTGTGGGAATGTCTGGTATACTAAGCGTCTGATCAATGTTGATTGTATCAACATTGACCTCCATAGGATCATGAGAATGGGATATTTTCTCCAGCAATGCTAAATTTGCATTGCAAAATACCAAATCCTCAAGCTGTATCGTGGTGAGTTTGTTCCTCTTTTTTGTATGAAAGAGTGACCATGTACTCCAATTCCTTTCACAAGGACCTGCACCACAGTCCTGTGAAAGAAATCGGAGAGCTAGCCGTTTCTGTCATAATTTACAAAAGAAAAGATAACATATCGTAAGTATACAAGAAATTGAAAATTGAAAAAATCAAATTCATAAGTTCACACTTGTCACTAAGGAAAGTAGATCATTACCAAAATAGGTGTTTTATCACCATATTTTTCCCACCATGAAACCGGTTTCAATTGAGACTCGCGCAAAAGTGCAGTGGGCTTTCCAAATTTGCCACGATGTTTTCTATACATGAACATCTCATCCTTAATGCGAGTTTGCATTTAGATATCTCCATCTATCATGATATGATGATTCATTATTCATAAAAATAAAAAGCCACTAATATGATCATGAATTATTGAATCAAATACATAAATTATAATTCATAATAAGCAAAAATCATTTTCAATTTCCATTATCTATGTTATAATTTATATACCTGTCCAACGCTCAACATACTCCTCAAAACCACTATCCAACTCATCATTTCCAAGCTAATGAGGACCACGCCATAGAGGATGCAATATATGCGCCATTGCATGAATTGGTTTATTGAACCCATTCCAACGTCCATTCCATACTTCTCGAATAGTGTCTATCTTGCAAAATCCATAATGCAACATGAAATCTTTATTAGAGAAAAAATTTAGATAAATCTCCAATGTCCATTCATGGATCAATTCAATTAAAAAGCAAGTTATAATCTACTAATTTACAAATTGACAAGTTACAACTTACCTCTCAGGAGCCAAATATGTGTTCTTACTCAAGGACTCTTCTATTTTGTCCATTCACTCATATAAGAGTCCAAGAGCACTCCCTTGCATATCCGTAATGCGCAATACTATGTAGATTCAAGATTGGCTGCAATGTCTTTACCAATGCTTGTGCACTAAGCCACCAATCTTCATCTAAAATATTTCTTCTAAACTCAATGAATTTTGGTGTGTTGCTCGTCCCATCTTTTCCACTCTTCAGAACTAATGGTACGTATCAAATTGGGACGCACACGAATAAGACGCTCCAAGACAATGAACATATATGCAAATCGTGTTGCGGATGGCTTCAAAATCTCCAAAGTGCTATTAGCACGATACATAGAAAGAACCTTTGGTCTTTTGGTAATCATCTTTACAATACTTTTTGCCCTTTTGAAGATCACACATATCCACTCAATTTTGCCTATATCTTCCATGAGAAGATCTAGACAATGTCATGCACATGGGGTCCAAACAATTTTTTTGTACTCATCTTGCAAAATGTTCCCCATGGAGACACAATTACTCCCATTATCTGTAAGCACTTGGACCACATTTTCTGGTCCAATCTCCTCAATCACCTTTTTTATGTGAGTGTATAAAAATGCACCTGTAAAATACCAAAGCATGAAGTTACCAACCGTAACACATGTCACATGATACAAGATACATAAAAGAATGAAAGTATGGAATTTATAATTAAATATTACATGTGACAGTGAGACCAGCAGCAGAAGCATCAATAGCTCTCCAAAACATTGTTCCCATGCATGAAGAGATAGGAACATTATATACGCTTTTTTTTCGAATGTCTGGCCATCCATCACATAAAATGCTTCATCCATATTTTTTCCATGCATCTTGCAAGTAATCAAGTTGTCCCATAATGCATGCTTTTTCTCTTTTCAATTCTGTAGTGCGAAAGGTTTCCCCCGATGGACCCTCCCACTCATAGCCAATGCGGGATTTGGTTTTGACAAATCTCTTCCATTGTGTGGTCCTTGCAACATTAAAAGGAATGGCACATCGTATGAATAATCGTCTCATTTCCTTTGTTGCCTCTTTTATATGCACTTTTTGCATACTAGCTTTTAAGCTAGCTTCCCCAAGTGATCCTTTCTTACATACATTTGGACCCTTTGGCAAAGGAGTTCGTATGGCACTTGGTCCTTCACTAGTTCCCTCTTCACTACGCTGTCTTTTTGTCATAGAAACATTAGAGCTACAAGGCATTGTTGATGGCATAGAGTCCCCTACTTCTTGGGACTCCGCACGATCAGTAGACTCATGGATTCCTAGTCTCATCTTTCTCCATCCTTGGAGAGAAGCAAAGCAAATTGCAATGCACACACATATGCACATTGCACACATGTCAAATTAGACATAAACATACGATACACACATGCACACATGACACATATCACATACACACATTTCATATTAGTAATTAGTAATTACTAATTACACACATGCAAATTGCAATGCACACACACATGCACATTGTACACATTCACATTGCACATATGCACATTGCACACATGCACATTGCACACATGTCACATTATACATAAACATGCGACACACACATGCACATGTGATACATGTCACATACTACACACACATTTCATTATTCATATTAGTAAAGTGTAATTTGTAATTACACACGTGACACATGCAAATTGCAATGCACATTGCACACATGTCACATTATACATAAACATATGACACACATGCATACATGGCCCATGGCACATACACTAAAGTCTAACACACATACTTAAAAATTATATGCAAATTGCTCTCTTTTATAACTTATAAGCTTCTAGCCGTTTACACACATGTCACACATGTATTTATAGTATATACTTACACGCATCTGTGTGTATTGGGCTGAGACTCCGAGGGCTTGAGGCTTGAGCGTTGGGGCTGTGGGCTGGTAGGCTATACTTCAGCCTTCAAGTTGAGAATGAGCAAAACAACAAGCTTAAGAGTCTGGCTGGCCGCTGCATGAAGTGTTCGAGCAAGTCGGAAGAGCGAAGTAAGTTCGCGAGCGGTCAGGTGGGTCAAAAATCGACAAAAGAAGGGCAAAAAAAAAAGTCGACCGGAAACGCGTTTTTGGGAGGAAATCGATCGCCGAAACGCCCTTGTCGTTTCGGACCTTCGGAGACGGCGTTTACGGTAACTATGATATATATATATATATATATATATATATATATATATATATATATATATATATATATATATATATATATATATATATATATATATATATATATATATATATATATATATATATATATATATATATATATATATGCAATCTAAGCAATCTCTCGTCCCAAGTCATCATCTCCACTAGAAGATGAGGCTGAATTTTGCTAACAATCCTCTCGAACAAATTGATGATCTCTTTGAGTGGTAGAGGATCCACAACCCCTTCCACTATGTGGTCCACCCCTTCTTGAAACATACTTCTGTGGATGCCGGCTAGTGGACAGTAATGATGGATCACTTACATAAACAATGCATATATATAAGAGAAAATCGTAGCAATGGGCATACTTGTGTTACATGTAAATCTTAAAAGTTAGTATGTAATAGTATTACAAATTTACAATTTACCTACCCCTTTGAGTGAAGCTATGAGTCTATTGTACAAATCTCTGAGACTCCTCTGCAAGCATGGCAAAGATATCCCTCTCTTCCTTAGGGATTTGAGGAATATCTTTTAATATCAACTAGATCAACATTCACCTGCAAAATTCAGTATTCAGTCTAGACTCTAGTAAATAGCTTTAAGCTTTCATAAAACTTCAAAGTTAGAACTTACCTGTAGTGGGGCTATGTTGATCCCTTTAGTCTCTTACAACTTGAGGTTACAATGGCAATAAACCAATCTCTCAAGTTGTTGTTTATTCCTTTTTTTCGTATGGAATAGGGCCATGTACTCTAGTTCCCCTCTGCAGGACCTTTGCTACAACCTTGCAAAAGAATTCGCAAGGCTAATCTTTGCTATGATTCGTGAAAAAAATAATAGATCATGATTCATAAAAAATAGATTCAAATGGATTTTGAAAGATTCAAACGGTAAAAATACTTACCAATAGTGGAGTACTCACTTCATATTTCTCCCACCTTGAGACCGGAGCAACCTTGTACTTGCGTAGCCGTGTAGTGGGATGGCCAAAGTAGGGCTCCATGCTATAGAACTGCAAGTTCTTACTCTCTAATTGTGACAAAATACCAACATCACCGGCCCTCCATCGTATGATGTAGTCAATCCAGCTATCCTCTAGCTCAATGTCTGTAAATTGTTGCTCACTTCTCCATAATGGATGAAGAATATATGAGCAACGGCAATGATTGCTTTATGAAACCAATCCCATCTTTTTCTCACTGCATCACATAAACTGGTCTTCCTATATATAATATAATAAACAATGAAGTTATAAACATATGAATCATGATAAATTACTAATAGAATTTAGTACATGATATATCATATGATCAATTCACAAACTTACTCAATGTCCGAGAGTCCGACAATTTTCTGGATGCTTTCTTGTATACGATCAATGCACTCATATGCAAGACCAAGTGTGCTGCCCTCCATATTTGTGATGTGAAGAACACTGTACACTGGCTGAATGGAAAGTACCAGCGTATCCCCGTTCGTCCAAAACTCATCATCTCCCATAACGAGCGCTGAGAACTATGAGAAGAGAGTCTCCTCCTCTGACCTCCTGAATGTTATACCAATCCTCGGCCACCACCGTACGTAGAAGCCCTTTTCGTACTCTAAGGACTCTATCAAGTACTATATACATTTAAAAAAACCGTGTGATAGAGGGTTTCTGGAAATCCAAGGTAAAGCGGGCACGAACGATGTTCAATACTTTTGGCTTAGTAGTGACAAATTTCACAATGAATTTTGCTTTATCAAGGATCGATTTCACCCATGGAAGTGCCCCAATGTCTTCCATAAGCAAATCTAAACTGTGGGATGCACATGGTGTCCATGTAATCTTGGGGTATGCTTCTTGAATCATACGCCCCATCGACATGCAGTTGGACCCATTGTCAATCACAACTTGCACTACATTCTCACTTCCCACATCCTCAATGGCTTTCTTAACATGTGAGAATATGAATTCACCTGTCACTACTTTGCCCGGTGTGTTTGAAAACAATGTCACATTAGTTCAAAATCCATTTAGGGCAGAAACCCTAATTTTGGTACTTAGTCATTTTTTGCACAAAAATGGGTAAAATGTTTATGAGCCTATCTTGTAGAGCTTGAAGAGAGCTTTCCAATGGTATATGACATGCAATCATTAGAGATCAGATTTGGGAGAAAACCCTAACCCTAATTTTCTGCTTATTTAGGGTTTTGACCTCATATGATAGCTCTCGGCATGAGGATCATAAAAATGTTGTCAGATCATTCATCAAGTAGTCAGAAGTGGAAAAAGTAGATCAAGAAGCTATTTTTAAAGTCAACTAGAAGCAACTTTAAAAATAAAGCAAACTCACTTAAAATAAAGCAAAAGCAATTTAAAAAGCGATGAGATTAAAATAAAGCGCTTTTTAGTGAGTTTTTCGCAAGAGCTTTTGAAGGCCATAAAAGAGAGTCCTTGGGTCACTTTTTAGACATCAAATACCAATTGGCAACGCCAGTTTTTGGCCCCTCAGTAGAGATGGTGCTCTAGCACACATGGGGCAGCCATGGTGCACTCTAGGAGCATGTTGAGGAGAAGCTATGGAGTACTTCTTGGAGAAGAGTGTGCTCACACTCTTTCTTATGGAGAGGACTTACCCATGAGCATCTTGGTGGTGTGGATCAGCCATCTACATGATGTATTTGAAGATTGTCTTTTACATGAAGATTTCGGTGTACTTCAAAGACATTGGATGGAGGTTAACATAAGATTTGCATCTTATGCTCACACTCTTTCTTATGGAGAGGACTTACCCATGAGCATCTTGGTGGTGTGGATCAGCCATCTACATGATGTATTTGAAGATTGTCTTTTACATGAAGATTTCGGTGTACTTCAAAGACATTGGATGGAGGTTAACATAAGATTTGCATCTTATGTTAAGAATTTAGGTAATATTCTCTTTATGCACACAGGTACTACTTGGAGTTTATGGAGGCAGTGGCATCCATATCAGGAGTCGTCCTATTCGGCATATCTAAAGGAGAATCAGTACATGCATGCTACATGCACATTCGGATGAGGTGTTAGAAAAGGTGTTTCACATGAGTATGAGGATTTCTGATAGCAACATGTTAACATTCTTTGCTAATTCTGTAAGTATGTGATCTTTCACACACACATCTGATTTAGGGTCTTCCATAGCCTAAAATCAGATTATGGTTTGCTGATTATCAGTTTCCAACTGATCTTTCCTCTTTCTGTCGCTCATAAACACTCTTCCACAGCCTATCATTCAGATTTCTGTCTCTACATCTGAATATTCTTGTAAATTTTGTACATTCATTCATCCATCTATTTCTGTTCACATAGAGTGGTTGAGATTTTGACTCCCACATTGTAAATTGACATTTGTATATATGATAGTGTGATTAAGCAGTGGCTTACGTAACACTTTACACATGTTGTCTAATCTTTCTCTATCTTTGTCTCATCATTTGTATGATTAAATGTGGTATGTTCATGTTTTGTCAATATTGGAAGATTGCAGAAATCTGTGTTGTAGATCTTGGACCTATGGAACTTGGACCTGTGGTATTAGTTATGGGCCTACTAAATTTCCAACAGTGCATGGGCTGGAATCACGTAAAAACATTGCGCCCTTGCAAGAGGACATAAAGATGTTATAAACATTCCTTCTACGAATGTCCGATCAGCCATCACATAGAATAGCGCATCCATATTTCTCCCATACAAATCTTAGGGATAACATTTCAGTCTCTACAAGCTTTGTTTGCCGTAAGAGCTGAATAGTGCTCAAGGTTTGTCCCGTAAGGCCCTCCCAAGCAACACCTATTCTATTAACGACTTTCATTGCCCTCTTCCATGGAAGAGTATTAGCAACGTTAAATGGAATGCCACATTGAATGAAGAGTTTGGTCAACTCTCTAGTCAAGGATCTTTGAATGTGCTGGATGATGTGAAAAAGAGGGAGAGGCATTGGCACCCATGAAACTCATGCTCTCTGTGCGTGGCATTTTAGTTGCACTCTGATCATGAACTTGATGAGACAGGATTTCATCATGAAGAGGCTCATTACTCGCACCCACAGTGCTCTCAGATGATGGAGGCATAGGCAAATTATCTACCCCTTGACTCAACTGGAGTTGAGGAGTCAACTCCTCTACGGTTTTTGGAGGTATGGATGTGCATTTTCCAATGCCTTTTCCTCTCAATCCAAGGAGATGACCTTTCATGTGGGATGTCGAGCCACCATACATGCCCTTGCAATAATTGCATTCCGAAGAGGTAGGGCTATGAATTTTCACATGGTTATGGATGACATCAGGAGCTCTACCCATGGTGAAACTTGAAAGCAAAGAAAGAGATTCTAGATTCTAGACGGGCCAGAGCAAGACTCAAGAGTGTGTGCAAACTTCAAAGAGGAGAAGGCAAGGGAGAGTAGAAGGCAGGGAAGAGGAGAAGGCAAGGAGGCAAGGGAGAGGAGAAGGCAAGGAAGAGGAGAAGGTAAGGATGCAAGAAGACCCTAAAGCGCAGCTCGTCGGCTGCATATGTAGCTAAAACAGCCCAAAAAAACGCATTTTATTTTACTATGATATATATATATATATATATATATATATATATATATATATATATATATATATATATATATATATATATATATATATTTATATATATATATTTATTTATATATATATATATATATATACAGACACTCTATTTTGATAGGTCATAGGCTAGCCTTTATCCTACAAATATATAGTAAAAAATTGCAACATGCAATATCATATCATGATTTCAATTGAATCCATTTTTCTTAAAGTTATGGATTTTGCGGAGATGAGGAGCAGTTGGTAACGTGTATGGACCATTTTACTATGGTCATGACTCATGCCGCACGCCATCAATTTACTCTTTTTTTTTCGGACTTTTTTAGTAAAAATTTCAAAGCATTTAATTCTCTAGATATTATGGTACCAACTCTTCTTAAATTTTTAAGCTTTGCTTTATGTTACAATTTGTAAAAGTCAGTCAGTACAAATTTATGTTCTGTATGTAGCTTACCACCTTGTCATTAATAGTCTGCAAGTTGGACAATGACCATACTTCTTTTGTTTTTGTGGGATTGATGTTAGTGTTTTGCTTTTACATGTTGCATCCAAAGGAGTGGTTTTCTAAGGTAAATATTTTATTCTATAAAATACCGTTCTTAATGATACTGTTGATCTTTTTTTGCCTTTTGAATACGCGGATGACACCAAGTCATATGCATATGAAGCTTGTAAAAGATGAAAAATTTTTCTTCATCATTATTCTAACAATTTGTGTAGTCCATACTTCCACACATTCTTAACTGCCTCAGCTCATGCATTTGTGTGAGACGTGGGTGTAGGAAGGCTAACAGATGTTCAACATTGTGCATGAATGCTACTAGATGAAGTAGTATTAGTTTAATTTCAAGGATGATACATCATTGTCAGATTTAGTTTTTATGGTGGTCCTGACAATTTGTGCCATTTTTGGATGAAGAACTGGATACCAAGGCATGTTGCGTAGTGTAAGGGTAGAATTGTGTATGATATTACATTCTGTGCTGGTGATATTTCTGGGAAAAGAGGCTATGCTTATGATCATTGGCCTTGATTGGGTAATGTTTATGAGTCTGAATGAATCTTGTGGAATCACTGAAGCTCTTTGCTACCTGCAGCAAAGGTTTAACTGTCTTCATAATCATGTTATCATAGTTTTTCCATTAAAGAGGGTTTTATTGCTCTCCTATTTGCTGTTTGCATTTTCTGTAGAATGGGATGTTGTTTACTCTTCAAATCCAACATCAACTGGTGGCTACTATCGAAGTGCATTAGGGCGGGCCCTTTTGAATACCAAACAGATGATGCAGATAGTCAATGAACCAGATTCTGTGAGCAACAAGGTGTCTTTTGCTGCTTTGGGCATATTTGATGGGGAGGTGTCATTGCAAGGTGAGCTGTCTGTTCTGAGGTGTAAGTTTGTTTCATTATGATTCATAGCTGGTAATCATTGATAATATAGCATGTTATATGAGTTCAATCTGTATCTACTATCCTATTTCACATTATTCTATGGAGTGTCTCAAAATGAGTTTGAAAGATGTTTGCCTCCAGTATAGATTTTAGGTCTTTCTGTTTGTGTAGGGAGATCACATACTACTCAGAGGGCCATCACAAAAGTCAGAAGTTTGAAATGAAGAAATGTTAAATTAATAGACACTGACATGGTGTAAGGCACTCCTTTGATAAATTAACTAACTTTTAGACATGCTGGAGTTGCTTATATGGAAAGTTTCTACCCCGCTGAGGCTGATCAATGTCAAACTCGTTGTGTGCTTAACCTGCATGGGCCTATGCAGGTGTTATCATCGGGATCAACTTACAAAGTCGACACACAACTCTTACCTGTCCTAATTTAAGTAATTTTTGCAGCTGTCTCACGATATGGTATTACAGGTCCAAGAAGATCAAAACATGTTTCTCTAACTCATAGTCCATCGCAATAAAAAAGAACAGTACACACATGCAAATAATTTTGCTTCCAAAGGCATTTGCTTCCAGAGGCATTTGCTTCAAGTAGCATAATTGTTGAAAGGCATTTTTCAAACATTGCAAAAACATTGGGCAGGGAACAAGATTGAGTACGGGAGAAGTGTTGTAAATGAGAACCGGGTCAGGTAGAGGGAGCGGTCCCTCACAGATGAATTAGAAAGTTTCTTTGACTTGTTTATTCTGTAAAAATTGAATCTAAATCTGAAGGACAACATATTGAGCTCACACATGCACCCAAAGAAAAAAAGGAAAGCATAGCCTTATCAGCAACACATTATAATGGGCATTGTCAGTAGGCTGGCATAACCTATGAAGTACATTCCCTTTGGTGCTCAATCTACATCTTCATGAGTTCCTCATTTATGTAGATTGGTTCTCTTGCAAGTCCTTCAAGAAAAACCCTCTTCTTGAAAAAGGCTGCTTGTGACTCCTATTCCTTGAACTGCAATATCAAGGCTGTCTTCTTAGAGGGATCTTGCCTTACCCTCCATGTTCTTGAGATGGGTAATTTGCTTTGATACCTAGTAATTTTTCAAGTGTACGTGTATTGTCCTACGATGCACTTTCTTTGAGATCTATTACTCGTACATATAACCTTCTAACTTACCAAATATTTGCTTCTTCAAGGATGTGTGCACTGTTTAGTGTTTCAGTTTTCTAACTTCCTCATGTTTTTCTTTTTTGAAGTTTTTCTTAACCATCTCCACCCATCCTTGTTCTATTGGCCTCCAATTGGTTCTCCATCTTCATATTAAGTGCCATTGTTAGCTTTTCATCAAGGGCTTCTTCGTTCCTTAGAAGTGAGGGATGTGATGAAAGCTTGAAGGAGCTGAATTTGCTCCTTAAAGCCGTTCTCTTTCCTCATTCTTCTTTTCTTTCTCTAGCTCCTGTTTCCATTGTCTTTTCTTTCTTCCGGGCTTCTTTCTCTTATAGTTTTGAAAAGTAAGTCTCAAACATACAAAAGGGCTCATCCACGAGTTTTATAAGTGGACCAATAAAAAGGGAGGACCCAAAGTCGTGGAATCAAGTTAGGAGCTCCATCAAAATCTATCAAATTCAAATCTTTTCAATTACCCACCAAAAAGTGCACCTGCACTGATTGGTGGGTGGTTACTAGATTCTAGCAAAAATAAGACTTCTATATAATTATCATTTTTCCTTTGTTTCTTGAGTTGTATGAGTTCCACGAATTTCCCTCTTAGTTTGCAACAAGCATCCCCCTTGCTTGCTTATCTCATTTTCTTACAATTTCGCTCTTTTCTATCTAGAGCTAAGTTAAGCTTTCACAACTTTGTTTGTACCATATTGAAGTCAAGGGTGGTCTGCACTCTGTACTATTTAGTGTTTTGGTTTTCTAACTTCTTCATGTGCTTCTTTTTTGAAGTCTTTCTTAACCATCTCCACCCATCCTTGCTCTATTGGCCTCCAATCGGTTCTCCATCTTCATATTAAGTGCCATTGTTAGCTTTTCATTGAGGGCTTCTTCATTCCTAGAAGTGAGGGATGTGATGAAAGCTGGATGGAGTTGAATTTGCTCCTTGAAGTCGTTCTCTTTTCTCTTTCTCCTTTTCTTTCTCTAGCTCTTGTTTCCATTGTCTTTTCTTTCTTTCGGGCTTCTTTCTCTTATAGTGTTGAAAAGCAAGTCTCAAACATACAAAAGGGCTCATCCATGAGTTTTGTAAGTGGGCCAATAAAAAAGGACCCAAAGTCGTGGAATCAAGTTAGGAGCTCCACCAAATCCAATCAAATTTCAATCTTTTCAATTGCCCATCAAAAAGTGCACATGCACTGATTGGTGGGTGGTTAGCTAGATTCTAGGGAAAGTAAAACTTTTATATACACATTTCACCTTTGTTTTTTGTGTTGATATATATAGGTAGTGATGTGTGTGAATAGTCTAGGACCGTCGGGGCACTTTTTTCCCTCTTTAGGAGGTTTTTTTCCCAGCTTATATATACGCCTATAACCCTAAAATATTTGTACATTCTAGTGGTAATACAATCCGTATTGTGTTGTGCTCCAAGCTTCTTCTTCTTCCTTGTGCTGTTCGCGTGCTTCCGCAGACCTCAAACTCCAATAATTGGTGTCAGAGCATGTCGCCGCTTCATCTAGGAGCTTTCACTCTCTTCTCGTTGGGTAGATGTACGGCTTCTAAATGAGATAGCACTAGTGACTAGGTCCAACACTAAGTCCACCTTCCAAGTCTTCTAATATATCAATAGAAGCTGCAGAAGACTCACTGCGAGAAGCCACCTCCTCTTGGTTGAGATTGTGCTCATGTCGCACAGCCTCGGCTATGTCATTGGGGACTTTTGGACAAGCTGAAATGCCAAATCCTCCTAGTGCTGACACAAGTCAAATGAGACGTGTAGTTATGCTAAATGTTTTTGCACAACACCCACCTCCGTGTTCCTGAGCCAGAAACATTAAGGTTTACCAATTCATGGCTTGAAGTGTGAAGGGCCAAAAGGTGGGAAATACTACGAGGCATAATGGAGGAAAAAGCAAGGAGGACAAGCCTCAAGGTGTGTGGAAAGCTGAAGCAAGAGGGTGTGTGGACCTCAAGGGGATGTGGAGCAAGCTTCAAGTGTGTGTCACTCTATGGAGCAAGGGAGCAAGGGGCTAAAATCTCATGCGGAAGGGAGACTGAGAATGCAACTGAACAAGGGTTTTTTAGCTTCAAGTTTTTTTCGGCAAAAAATTCGATGAAGAACCGGAAAATTCGGTACGTACCGAATTGCTCGAGCCTGAAAAAAGGACGGCTTTAAGAGGTACGTGCACCGATGTAGCTATGGAACGATGTGTTAGCTAGTTTCTTCTTTTCCTTGATTTTATCCTCTACATTGTCAATCATTTTTTTGACTCTGCATCATGTAATACAAGGTATCAGTGGAATGAATAGCAAACCCTTATGGTGGGGGGTAATTAGGGTTCATGCACAAATGTCAAGAGTTAGGGCCTCATAGGTAGGGTCTTTTTAAGATGCAGGAAATCAAGCCAAGTGTATGATGTCCTATTTTTGCCATGCAAACAGAGAACTCATAGTCAAGATGGACATGTGTCTTAGTGTGATGGGTAGCAGAGAGCATGGAATCACAAACAGAGAACTTGCTTCTGAGAGCGATGGGCATCTTATGTCTAAGTGACAGGGCAGCAGAGGCTAGCTTCTCTCTCTCTCTCTCACACACAAACACACAAAAACAAACACTCAGAGAAAGAGAAAGAGAAAGTCATATTAACGTCTTCTGCAGGCCAAACTTGGCATGAGAGAGAGAGAGAGAGAGAGAGAGAGAGAGAGAGAGAGAGAGAGAGAGAGAGAGAGAGAGAGAGATGAAATGAAATGATTTATTTACGTCTGCAAAAGGCCAAAATGACCTATGAGAGCCAAAACTTACAGAGTTGGCGAATCTGATACAAAGTCTGATACAAGTATGCTAAACAACTACTAAAACTTAGTCCGATAGTGAAAAAGATAGAGTAGTGGGAGGGGGAATATAGTCTAGAGACTCTCTAGATTATACAGTGATGGCTAGAGGCTTGAGTATACAATGAAGGGGTACAACCTCATGAGGTATAAGCATAAACCAACATCAGCCAGGGAAAGATCAAGGTGTAGGCAGTCCTCCATCTCAAAGGAAATCTTGCATCGGTCTGTGTCGGATCTCCACAATGTCCTCCATAGTCAAGACTCTAATGGGGTATCACGTGTGGCGTGCCAAAATAAGCCTAATCCTCTTCTATAATCGCAGTCTTTGTTGGGACATCCTCCTTTGCAATCGTGGATGCCTAGATCTCCCTAGGCCCCTCGCACGTCCACCAATGTGCCTCTGAGGGAAGTGAGATCCGGGCTCTGTTGCACTTCCAGTCTATTTCGCTATGTAGTGGTAGTGACTTGCCCAAAGTAATCTGTAACCTACTGCTGAGTCTTCCTCTCTGAAAGCCTCAAGAGGCTATCTTTATGTCTCAATAGGCTATCTCTATGTCTCCTCAACTCAAGCAAAAACAAACCCAAGCATCTCTGGTCCTCAAATCCCATAACTCTAGAGAATGGTCCAAATCCTCGTATATTGTCCGGAGCTGGAACCCCTCTATATCTGCCGGTCTCAATCTCAAGCTGAACTTGGCCTGACTACAAAACCATCCGTTGTGAGTCGGAGAAGATGGTCTCTATAAAAAGCCATCTTTGTGTCGAATTCCTGAGTAGGCTCTATCCATGTTCTCCTAGTATCCAGCTCAATCAAGTCTTGACGGATGAGGCTAGTAATCTCTGTCCGTGACATGTGTCAAAGTGAGAGATGGAGCCTCCAAAGAGTATTGCAAGGGAGACAGTCTGTCCATGTTAAATCCATGCATCTCGAACCATGATGTCATCTGTGCATACTAGCAAGCCATGTCTCCCTGTAAGGCCAACTATCGAGACGACTCAAGAGAGAGTCGGGCATATCTACCTCTGGGGAGATCCCCCAAGCTATGCACGAAAGACACTGATCTAGTAAGTGCCTCAATCATTGCAGGGGGGGCAGCTATTTCTACCCTAATAATCTGATGAGGTACCGAAGCCTTGGCTCTAATCATCCGGGAGATCATAGATACCAAAGGCCTTTGAACTCTCCATCCCTCTCCATCCATCCGTGCTACGAGATCTACCATGACAGCCAACAGAAGGTCCCCAAATCTGCACTCCATAAAGCATGGCTGATGTCACAAGAGTATCAAAAAGCCAAAGTTTGGTGCGAGGTTCCTGAAATTGAACCTGCGAACACATCTTCTCTAATTTGCCCAAGGCTGCATAGGCTCACTCCATAAAGCATGGCTGATGTCACAAGAGTATCAAAAAGCCAAAGTTTGGTGCGAGGTTCCTGAAATTGAACCTGCGAACACATCTTCTCTAATTTGCCCAAGGCTGCATAGGCTCTGGTCAATCTAGATTCGGCTTCTCTCCTCATCGAAAATATAGGCCCACTGAAGACTACCCCAAGATATGTATATGCGTCTGTATACTCCACACTCTCCTGCCCATAAGTAAATGCGGAAGCTGATATCCTTACCCACTGCGTTTGACAAACAACCCACTATCTTGTGCAAATACATGTAGCGCATCCAATTGCTGTTGCATTCCTTTTGGGGAGTCAGCAATCAGCACAATGTCATCAGCATATGACAACAACGGGATCCAAGTTCCTGCTAGTGCTGCTCCTATGTTCTCTAGTCGCTCAATGTAATCAGAAACCTCATCCACATAGATACCAAACAGTGTAGGAGATAGCAGACATCCCTGTTTCACTCCCATATTGGAGTGAACCAAAGTAGAAATCCCCTCTAGAGTGCGTACCTGCCCCACAACTGATCTGTATAATGCCATAGTCTCCCAAGTGAGCTCTAAGGGTACCCCCATGGCCTGCAATCGCCTCATCAATCTAGCTCTGGGCACTGCATCAAATGCTTTGCAGAAGTCCACAAAGCTACAATATATCCGTCTCCCATGGGACCTGCCCTCGATAATGGCACGTAAAGTCAAGATATGATCAAGAGTAGAGAAGCCTCTCCTAAAACCTGCTTGGCCTGCTGCTCGTATGCCCTCTCTCTCTACCCATTTGCTCAATTGCTTCTCAAGAATAGATGCATACAACCATGCTAGTGTGTGACCAATCATGATAGTACGGTAGTTCTCGGGCTCCATAGGGTCTCCTGCCTTCAAGATAGGCACAATAGTGGACAAGCTCCAAGTCCAAGGCATACCCTCGCACATAGCACGATTGAACATCATAGCGAGAGGCTCTGCAAGCATATCTCTGGCATGAATAAAATGCTCAGCACTAACCCAGCATGATCATAAGCTCTCCCAGTTCTCATCCTGTCAATGGCTTTCCTCACATCTCCGCGGTAAAGAAAGTATATGCATGTGGACATGGCTCCAATGGATCGGGAAGGGTGGCTGGTTCGAAGCTGTATATAGAGATGTTGCATACCAGCCCCAAACCTCTGTAGAAGTTATAGGTAGAGTGGGAGAGGACTCATTAAAAAGTCGCCAAGCCTCCGCTGAATATTGACTCAAAAATAGCTGATATAACTCCCCCTCTATCCTGGCAAGGAAAGTCCTCTTCTTCCGCTGTACAAGACGACGGAAGGCAATACGTGACTCTATATGAGTAGTGACTCCCAAAGAAACCTCTCTCTGTAGTCGGGCTCTCAACTCTTTGCACTCCTCATCATACCAACTCTTATGGGGCATAGTCCCAGAACGTCGTCTCTGCTTTGGCTGAGTATGTGGATATGCCTCCTTGGCTACATCATGTAGAGTCTCTGTCAAAATATCGGTAAGCTTATTGAGAGGTCGCCCTAGCTCCTGTGTGCATAGGCGTCTATAAATGCCATCCATGTAGACAGAGTCGGTCTCTGAAGTGAAAGAATATCGGGTATGACCTCGTGTTGGTGGCCTTTGAGATGTGGTAAACTGAAAAGAGACGTCCAATGTCAACAGGGCATGATCCATTGCCACTCCAATAGGCCGAGGGCCTACTATGAAGTCCTCAATATAAGGAAGAAAGCTTGATGTAGTCATAATATAGTCCACTATGCTAGCCCCGTGACGATGGGGGAAAGAAGTGAATCCAGCTGCTGCTGGAAATCTCTGTAAGCCATTAAGTATGGCTAAACCATGTGCAGTACCCATATCTACTAGGTATCTCCCATAATCTGTACACTCCATATCTTGAGAGTGTCTATCCAGTCCCATGCCCATTGTATCCAACTCTCGCAACATCTCCTCTGAGGTATCATAGAAGATTGTCTGATGATTGCCTATTCGGGCATTGAAGTCTCCCAATAGAATGATGTCCCCATCTCTAGAGAATTCCCATATATCCTTATCGAGTATAGAGAAAGGAGACTCTCCTCTAGGTGAAGCATAAGTGGAAGTACTTGGAGCAAAGTAGCATACAGCAATATAGAGAACTTTGCTCGTATCAGCTTGCAATCTGACCCACATATACCTAGCATGCTCATCTCTCCTAATGATATGTACAAGCGGCTGCAACTCCTCTCTGAAAAGAACTGCTACCCCCCCAGATCCTTGGCTCCCATGCTCAGACCTTGCCTCTGTTCGATGAGCTGTCTCCCATTTATAGCCTGTCACTCGTGGCATCATCTGCCCTGGTGCCTGGTGTGTCTCTGTATAAAACACACTGTCTCTATTTTTAAAACTATCCTCAAATGCACCCACATCAAGTTAGAGAGAGAGAGAGAGAGAGAGAGAGAGAGAGAGAGAGAGAGAGAGAGGGAGAGAGATTATGTTTCAGGGAAATTGGAAGTCTTGGACAAAAACTGGATCAAAATTAAATT
Source organism: Ceratopteris richardii (assembly GCA_020310875.1). Taxonomy (NCBI): domain Eukaryota; kingdom Viridiplantae; phylum Streptophyta; class Polypodiopsida; order Polypodiales; family Pteridaceae; genus Ceratopteris; species Ceratopteris richardii. The sequence goes on from CM035412.1 coordinate 100,976,976, forward strand.
CGAATCTCCTGAACTGAAAATTGGATCCTTTGATTTTCAGTATGGTGGTCAATCCAGTGTCAAGATCGCCATTATTTATTTGGATGAGAGGGTAAGACTTGGCAGAGGGTCTCGAGGGAGTTTATTTGTATTCAGACGACGATGATTTACCAGATCTTAATATTTAATAGT
>CM035412.1:100982146-101037146 GCA_020310875.1 Ceratopteris richardii
CATCAAGTGTAAGGTTGGAAGAACTCTCAACCCCATCAATAAATTTTCTTGTTTAGGCTAAGCACAATTATGGAATTTGATTGATTTAAAAATTTGTTAGGCATGAAGAAGTTCAAAAGCCTTTAAGTTCTCAAGTTCAAGGATAGATTAAGCTACATCATCAGAAACCCTAATTGGGAAGAATCTAATCGGATCGAGAAAAACATCAAGTATGACAAAACTTAAGTGCTCCTAAGGATGCATATATTAAGAAAAGAAAAAAACATCAAAAGAACTTAAAAACAAACAAGTAAAGAAGACAAAAGAACATTGCAACGTGGTTGAACTTGGGTGATTTGGAAAACAATCAAAGCATATGAACCTTAGGTCAAGTAGACACCTAGGATGGGATAGATAAAGCATTAGGTCATCTGAAGCTAGTGTCAATCATATAGCAAGGTTGTGGGATCAATAGCTAAGTGACTATCCTTACGTATATAGCTCTAAAACTAGTGATTCGAAAATGTCATTTAGCATGGAAATATCCATAGGCAATTCAAGGTTAGCTTATTTCAGACCCTTGAAGATTCCTATAAGATTTAGTTAGAGTACATATGAACCAACTGATTAGGTGCTTGCATATAAAGGATGGCTTAAGGCTATCAATGGTCCAACTCAAAAACCTTGATCAAACCTTTGGAATTGAACATCCAATAGTCGAAGAGGAATCCTATATTGATAAGGAAGGAACCATGTACGTGGTTACGAGCTTACCTGATAGGATTGATGAGTTTGAAATAATCCACAAAAGGAAGTAAGCCCAAAGCTTTGCGAAAAGCTTCAAATTTCTCTCTAGGTAGAGCCTTTGTGAAAAGTTCTTCAATGTTATCCTATGTGGGCACATATGCCACACCGATCTCTCCAGCAAAGAACCTCTCCTTGACATATATAATGCAACTGAATGTGCTTTGTGCGAGCATGGAACACAGAGTTCCTCACAAATGCCAATGCACTCTGACTGTCAGTGAAGATGGTGGTGGCAGATGACTGACCAACACCCAAATTAGCCAAAAGGCATCTAAGCCACATAAATTCAACCGTCATTGTGAAATCTGCCTTATATTGAGCCTCACAACTAGAAATTTTGTTTGACACAAAGATATTCCATTATCAACTTGCATAAAGTGAATGCCCAAATAATGATACAAATGCCACAAACCTGACATCTCTAATGAGGCATGAAAATCAACCTTAAAATCAGCAATATGCTTCTCATAAGGACCAGTGAGCAACATGTCATCAACATAGACAACAATGATTAGAAGCACATCATTTGCATGTTTAACATATAAGGTGTTCTCAGTTGGAGTGTTCTCAGTCAGAGTGTTCTCAAAACCATGTGCAATCAAGTAGGCATGTATCTTTTCATAGCAAGCAAGTGATGCTTGCTTCAAAACATATAATGCCTTTTTCCACTTGCACACTTTGTTTTCATGCCCTTTCTACACAAAACAAAGAGGTTGAAAAGCATAGACTTCTTCATGTAATTCACCGTTCAAAAATGCATTTTCCATGTCCAGTTGATGTACACTCGAATCGTGATGAGCTACAAGTGCATAGATGCTAGAATCATTAGTAATTCCACATGTGGGAGCAAAGCTCTCATCAAAATCAATGCCTCTTTCTTGAGCATTACCTTTTGCAACAATCCCAGGACATAAAATGCCAGAAGCAATAATCACATCACCATTTGAGAGATCATGGACTGTACACCTATCATCAACGAATTTCACAACCAAGCCAATCTTGGCTAATGCAGAAACTGATAACAGGTTCTTTTTTATCCCTGGCACAAATAAAGCATCTGACAAAGTGAAAGAACTACCATAAGCAGTGGTCAGAATGATCTTACCAACTCCCATAACAGGATAAGAGGAGTTATTGGCGCATGTGACAGTATTCCCTATAGGGGCAGGCTCGAGTGAAGAGAAGAAACTGGGCTGCGAGGTAATATGTTTGGTTGCCCCATTGTCAAAGTACCAAACATTTGAGTCTACTGCAGACATGCACTGATCATGAGAAGATGGGTCAAAACTGCAGATAGTAGTAAATGCCCATTCTTCTTCCTGCACAAGATTTGCAGACTCTGTTTTTGGTGTAGAGGCCTCTGCAACAACCATTCCAACCTCTTTCTTCTTTGCCTCTTTAGCAGCCAGTTTTGGACAGTTCTTTATGATATGATCATTTCCTTTACAGTACTTGCAAAACAATTTCTTCTTTTCTGATTTCTTCTCATCTTTATCCTGGTTCTTCGATTGTGCAGCATTTATAGATTTCTGCTTACTAGTAGAAGAGCTCCATTTTCCTTTGCCCTTCTGACTAGCCAGGAAAGCTTGATCTGCAACACGCATAATGGACCTGTTTTGCCTGGACTGATCTTCCTGCAACATAACAGAGACTAACTCCTCAAATGACAAGGCATTTGGATTGCCTTTCATCATCAACCGAAGAGTAGAAGCAAAACTCTGATATGAATCAGGAAGACCATTCAGAACGGTCTGCACAAGTGAGCTATCTGGTATAACCTCATCAGCAGAAATCAACTGTTCCTTCAAATCTTTGATCTTCGTTAAGAAACTGTCCATAGAATCACCATCATTCATGTGCTCACTCTCCAACTGTTTTCGGAGGTAAGCAACACGAGCCTCATTCCTAGCCTGGTACAAAGTGGTAAGTGTATCCCAAGCTTCCTTTGCTCTTCTGCAAGAGCGAATGTGAGGAATAATGGCATGTTTGACAAACAAAGCTATCAATGCATGTGCCTGGGCATCTCTGCCATCCCAGCGAATCTGCTCTGCAGTAGGTGCAACAGAAACAGCAGCACGAACAGGAATCTGCGGAATATCATCTTCGACACCATCTTCATCAGCTCCAGCACCTGTATTTGCAGTACCTGTCGTTACAGGTGTAACAGGACGTCTTTCAACACCCTGCACAATGTTCCACAATCCTTTTGCAACCAGTACATGTCGCATCATATAAGCCCATAATGGGTAGTTGGTACCATCCAACTTATCCTCAACAGCCAACATACGGAATACATCACTGCTTTCAGCCATGGTCGGTGACTAAAATACCTTGATGCAAAAAATTGACTGTATCTCAAAAAGTTGAACGGAACTGCCCAGACGAGTTCTGCTAGACCTATAGCAGACTTCGAGATGCTTAAACTGGCGAACAAAAACTAGTATATACCTTTGGCACAAAAGGACGAAATAGCCTGCACAAGCGCTGCGATAGTGCGTTCAGAGGCCGAAACGAGCTTAGATCGCGCTTTCGGCACCACAGAGCGAAGCCGTTTTGATTTTGGAAACACCCTGAGTATGCTCACCAAATTTCGTGCGAATCTGAGACTGCAAACGGAGGAGTGTCGACGGCGCCCTAGAAGAAGCGACAACCTGCTCTGATACCAATTGTTGGAGATAGACGTGTGCGGAAGCACGCGAACAGCACAAGGAAGAAGAAGAAGCTTGGAGCACAAACACACAATACTGAATGTATTACTAGAGAATGTACAAAGATAAATAGCCCATTAGGGCAATAGGCGTATATACAAGCCGGGGGAAAAAAACCTCCTAAAGAGGGAAAAAAGTGCCCCGGCGGTCCTAGTGTGTTCACACACATCACTACCTAAATATATCAACAAATCCCCCCTGGGAGTGATGCGGTGAACAAGGAGCTGGCACTCATGTATAAGGAAGTGCCAAGCTATGTGGAAATCACTCCACAAAAGGAAGTAAGACCAAAGCTTTGCGGAAAGCTTCAAACTTCTCCCTAGGCAGAGCCTTGGTGAAAAGGTCTGCAATGTTCTCCTACGTGGGCACATATGCCAAGCTGATCTCCCCAGCAGAGAACCTCTCCCTGACATAGTGATAATGCACCTCAATGTGCTTGGTGCGAGCATGGAACACAAGGTTCCTCGCAACTGCCAATGCGCTCTGACTGTCAGTGAAGATGGTGGTGGCAGAAGACTGGCCAACACCCAAATCAGCCATAAGGCGTCTGAGCCACACACACTCAACAGTCGCTGTGAAAGCTGCCCTATACTAAGCCTCACAACTGGAAGTGGCCATAGTAGGCTGCTTCTTGCTCAACCAGGATATACATGAGCTATCAAGCATGAAGCAAAAACCACTGGTGGACACACGAGTGTCATAGCAACCAGCCCAATCTGAGTCAGAAAAAGCATGCAAATCTGGCGGTAGTGATCCCCCCTTGAGATAAAACAACCCAAGTAGCCGAGTACCACTCAAGTAGCAAAAGATGCGCTTAACCGCCTTCCAATGCGTGACTCCTGGGCAATGCATAAAACTCCTCATCTATGAGACAACAAACTGAATATCTGGCCGAGTAATGCATAAGTAAATCAAGCATCCAACAGCCTGCTGATAGAGAACAACATCAAATGCATCTCTAGCATCATGAAGACTCAATCATAAACCTGTCTCCATAGGAGTGGCAATAGGCTTACAGTCTTCAAGGCCAAAACGCTGCAATAATGTGTCAATATATTTCGTTTGACACAAAGCCATTCCACCATCAACTTGCATAAACTGAATGCCCAAATAGTGATGCAAATGCCCCAAATCAGACATCTCAAATGAGGCATGCAAATCAGCCTTGAAATCAGCAATATGCTTCTCAATAGGACCAGTGAGCAGCATGTCATCAACATAGACAACAATGATCAGAAGCACATCATTAGCACGCTTAACATATAAGGTGCTTTCAGTTGGACTGTTCACAAAACCATGTGCAACCAGATAGGCATGTATCTTCTCATACCAAGCACGTGGTGCTTGCTTTAAACCATATAATGCCTTCTTTAACCTGCACACCTGGTTTTCATGCCCTTTCTGCACAAAGCCACGGGGCTGAAAAACATACACTTCTTCATGTAAGTCACGATTCAGAAATGCTATTTTAATGTCCAATTGATGTACACTCCAACCATGATGGGCTGCAAGTGCACAAATGCTCCGAACAGTAGTCATACGGCATGTAGGTGCAAAGGTCTCATCAAAATCAATGCCTCTTTCCTGCGCATAACCCTTTGCAACAAGCCTAGCCTTATACCTGTCAACTGTACCATCAGGTTTACGCTTCAGCTTGTATACCCACTTAGTGCCAATGGCCTTCTTGCCAGGAGGCAAGTCACATAAAGACCATGTACCATTCTTCATTATAGCATCATATTCAGATTGCATGGCAGCCATCCAATTTTCTGAATTATGTGCTTCATCAAAAGAAACAGGCTCATTCTCATCACAGAGACTAGACGCAGCCATAGCATAGCAATCTGATGCAAAGGAGACACTATGAGAGCCTGAACGAGTACGATATGACAAAGGTGCATCTAATTTGCTGTCACGCAAAGTCTGCACCAACCATTTTGGCATAGTTTTTGCCTGCTCAATATCAGCTCTCTCATCAACAAGTGCATCATGTAAATCTGCATCAGAAATAGAATGATCTGCATCATCAGATGAAACCTGCAAGGGCTGAGAAGTTGCCTCATTAGGAACAGCACTAGATTGTCCACCTGTAAAAAGAGGCATCAACGTATCATACATGTCTTTGGAGCTAACAGATGTCTCCTTAGTACATGAAAGCAATGGCTGAATAGCATCTTCCACAAAGACAACATCACGGCTAACCAGAATGCGTTTAGTTTGTGGATGATACAGACGATAGCCTTTACTTTCAGAACTGTACCCAACAAAAATACATTTTACTGCCTTATCATCCAATTTTCTGCGATGTTGTTCAGGCACTAATTCATATGCCAAACAACCAAAAGCACGCAGATGAGCAACAGATGGCTTGCGGTCATGCCAAGCCTCATATGGAGTGATAGACTGTAACGCTTTAGTGGGACACCTGTTCAGTACATATGCTGCACACATGACAGCCTCAAGCCAGAAACTATGTGGTAAAGCCTGACTTTTGACCATGCACCTCGCCATCTCCATGAGTGACCTGTTCTTTCGTTCAGCAACTCCATTCTGTTGAGGTGTATACGGCACTGTACACTGGTGTTTTATCCCACGTTCAGCTAGAAATGCATTAAAATCTGAAGACATATATTCCCCCCCTCGATCAGAACGGAGGGTGCCTATTTTACATGCTGACAGATTTTCAGCCAAAACCAAAAACTGTTTGAAGCACATGAACACTTCGGACTTTGCTTTGAGTGGATATACCCATGCATGCCTGGAAAAATCATCAATGAAAGTCACAAAGTAAAGGTAATTTCCAAAAGAGGGTGTCTGCATAGGACCACAGACATCACTATGTACAAGCTGCAATTTTTGCGTAGCCCGAACTGAACCATCTTTTGGAAAGGAAGAACGTTGCATTTTGCCCAAAATACAGCCTTCACAAACATGCTTTCCAGGAGCCTCAAGTTTGGGCAAAGAGGACACCATTTCAGATTTCTGCAGGCGTAGCAAACTAGCAAAATTCAGATGACCAAAGCGTGCATGCCAAAGCTTTGCATCTGACATAGCCTGAGAATCATGAACTGCACATGCCAAATCATTCACAGATTTTTCATAGTCTATGAGCTTATATAGCCCAGGACATAAAATGCCAGAAGCAATAATCACATCACCATTTGAGAGATCATGGACTGTACACCTATCATCAACGAATTTCACAACCAAGCCAATCTTGGCTAATGCAAAAACTGATAACATGTTCTTTTTTATCCCTGGCACAAATAAAGCATCTGACAAAGTGAAAGAACTACCATAAGCAGTAGCCAGAATGATCTTACCAACTCCCATAACAGGATAAGAGGAGTTATTGGCGCATGTGACAGTATTCCCTATAGGGGTAGGCTCGAGTGAAGAGAAGAAATTGCGCTGCGAGGTAATATGTTTGGTCGCCCCACTGTCAAAGTACCAAACATCTGAGTCTACTGGAGACATGCACTGATCATGAGAAGATGGGTCAAAACTGCAGATAGTAGTAAACGCCCATTGTTCTTCCTGCACAAGATTTGGAGACTCTGTTTTTGGTGTAGAGGCCTCTGCAACAACCATTCCAGCCTCTTTCTTCTTTGCCTCTTTAGCATCCAGTTTTGGACAGTTCTTTATGATATGATCATTTCCTTTACAGTACTTGCAAAACAATTTCTGCTTTTCTGATTTCTTCTCATCTTTATCCTGGTTCTTTGATTGTGCAGCATTTGCAGATTTCTGCTTACTAGTAGAAGAGCTCCATTTTCCTTTGCCCTTCTGACTAGCCAGGAAAGCTTGATCTGCAACACGCATAATGGACCTGTTTTGCTTGGACTGATCTTCCTGCAACAGAACAGAGACTAACTCCTCAAATGACAAGGCATTTGGATTGCCTTTCATCATCAACCGAAGAGTAGAAGCAAAACTCTGATATGAATCAGGAAGACCATTCAGAACGGTCTGCACAAGTGAGCTATCTGGTATAACCTCATCAGTAGAAATCAACTGTTCCTTCAAATCTTTGATCTTCGTTAAGAAACTGTCCATAGAATCACCTTCATTCATGTGCTCACTCTCCAACTGTTTTCGGAGGTAAGCAACACGAGCCTCATTCCTAGCCTGGTACAAAGTGGTAAGTGTATCCCAAGCTTCCTTTGCTGTTCTGCAAGAGCAAATGTGAGGAATAATGGCACGTTTGACAGACAAAGCTATCAATGCATGTGCCTGGGCATCTCTGCCATCCCAGCGAATCTGCTCTGCAGTAGGTGCAACAGAAACAGCAGCACGAACAGGAATCTGCGGAATATCATCTTCGACACCATCTTCATCAGCTCCAGCACCTGTATTTGCAGTACCTGTCGTTACAGGTGTAACAGGACGTCTTCAACACCCTGCACAATGTTCCACAATCCTTTTGCAACCAGTACATGTCGCATCATATAAGCCCATAATGGGTAGTTGGTACCATCCAACTTATCCTCAACAGCCAACATACGGAATACATCACTGCTTTCAGCCATGGTCGGTGACTAAAATACCTTGATGCAAAAAATTGACTGTATCTCAAAAAGTTGAACAGAACTGCCCAGACGAGTTCTGCTAGACCTGTAGCAGACTTCGAGACGCTTAAACTGGCGAACAGAAACTAGTATATACCTTTGGCACAAAAGGACGAAATAGCCTACATAAGCGCTGCGATAGTGCGTTCAGAGGCCGAAACGAGCTTAGATCGCGCTTTCGGCACCACAGAGCGAAGCCGTTTTGATTTTGGAAACACCCTGAGTATGCTCACCAAATTTCGTGTGAATCTGAGACTGCAAACGGAGGACTGTCGACGGCGCCCTAGAAGAAGCGACAACCTGCTCTGATACCAATTGTTGGAGATAGACGTCTGCGGAAGCACGCGAACAGCACAAGGAAGAAGAAGAAGCTTGGAGCACAAACACACAATACTGAATGTATTACTAGAGAATGTACAAAGATAAATAGCCCATTAGGGCAATAGGCATATATACAAACTGGGGGAAAAAAACCTCCTAAAGAGGGAAAAAAGTGCCCCGGCGGTCCTAGTGTGTTCACACACATCACTACCTAAATATATCAACACCTACATCAACCACTCCCTCGATGGAGCAAGTTAGTTTTTCTTTGGGTACATGGTTACCCATGTGTGAAGCCTACCGAAAAGAGTTGAATATCATAGCATCTATAGACATCCTAAGCGTGGTAAAATTGAACAAGCTAATGACTCATTTGGTGGATATGTAGCACCAAACATAGTGGCAAAGAGTGGAAGAGATCCAAAAACAATATCGAAAACTTCATACAACTTCCTATATCCTAATAAAAAGCCAATGTGAATTTTTGGGCAAGCAAGGGAGAGACGTTGCATATAAAATTTCACCCAAGTTTGATTTAGATGTAGATCCCTAGCTTTTTTCATATAGAAAAACCCTCAAAGGGCATATCTTTGTTCTTTTGGAAAGGCAAAAGCTCCCTTTTGTAAATGTAAAGGATTCCTCGAGCATAGAAAGTATGTAAACATTTTTTTTAATTTAAAATGTTTTTTTAGTTCGATTCGAATAGTTTTTTGAGCTTAAAGAACTTTCTTTGATCACGGTGGGAGAATATATTATGAAGAGGGCCGGTCCAAATGTTATATATGAAAATGGGCTCATTTCTAAAAAGACTTTTGGAATTTTGAAAGTTCACTTTCTTGAAATTCATGTGGAAGATTTTGATGTCCCCCCCCCCCTCCTTTTTCCTTGTGAGCTTCCATGGTTTCACCCATACATACAGGGACACTTTCTCTTTCTCTATGCATGTATTTCTTTCTTTGAGCATGTATACATCCTTGTGTGTGACAATGTGTGTGCATATTTTCTTCCCCACTCGATGCTCATTCTATAATATGTAATTTGTCTTAATATAACAGTTAAGACCAAATGCCATATTGATAATTTGAGCTTGTTGATCCATCTTGGTGATGCCAGGAACATTATTTCATACACTTTGGGTGTCATGTTTGAAGGTATACAACATTATGTTGTGTTTGAATTGTTTCATAAACAAATAAATGAAAGGGATGCTTTTTTTTTCTAATAAATGAAGTTTGGCATGAGGCTTAATCTCCTCATATTGTCTTGGATTAATTGAAAGTACAAGTATAGGCAGGCTTAATATCCAAGGGAACCCCAATATCCCATAAAATAGGGGTTAGACACTAGGAACGGTCAGGATTATGGAGCCTGAAGGTTCGCTCGAGTGAAACTTAGGACAAGAGAGCCCTAAAACCCAACACAGATACTTGGTTTGATAAACCCAAAGGCCAAAAAATTCCATCCACCTGACTCGAAGGTAGCAATGATAGGTGTCCAAAGGCGAGGTTTAAATGACAAATCCATTTCATCCTACTTTTAAAAAGTCGAGGGTGTCCAAGTTGACTAAATTCAAACAAATCTTGTGCAATATCCTATTGGATATAATTTAGTGCATCTTTATGGGCATTTCTTAAGACATAATGGAACCAGAGTTTCTATGGGAGAATGACCGATATTTCCAAAACAAAGAGTGTTTTGGAACTCTATTAATAATAACATTTCGTCTAACTACCTTTTATAATGACAAGACAAACTTATGTTTGCTTATTCTATTTCTTGCATGCCATTCATGTACTTTTTGGTATTATTCACTCCATTGTTAGCAATCACACAATCATCCATGTATGTTAGACATCCTAGGTATTAATCCTATATGTAGAACCCCTACCAAATCCCATATTCCCAAAAAGTTGAAGTGGATAAGTAGTTGAAATAATACATAGACAAAGGATTCATTCAACCTAGCGAGTCTCCTTGGGCAAGTCTTATCCTCGTAATAAAAAAGAAGGATGGGTTAATTCAGCTGTGAATTGATTATCGAGTTTTGAAAAAGGATATCATCAAATCATGATCAAATATGAAGAAGTCCCTATGATAATTCCTAAAATAATTATGGCCATTTTGAACCTCTTGTCATGGCTTTTGGATTGAAAAATGCTCCTACTACTTTTATGAACCCAATGAATACACTTCTAAGACCTTACTTGGGTAAATTTGTGGGTTATTTTCTAGATGACATCCTTGTCTAGAGCCAAAATGCAACTGCCCATTTGGATTAGTTGGAGAAGATCTTCAATCTCTTAAGAGAGAATTAGTTGTGTGGCAAAGATTCTAGATGTGAATTATTTGCATAAAAAATCAGATATATGGGACACATTTTATCTGAAAAAGGAGTTCAAGTACATCTTGAAAAGGTCCAAGCTATTCTTAACTAACGACATTCCAAAACCATATCAAAATTGCAAAGCTTTTTGCAACTTGCAAGATACTATGAAACTTTGTATCAAACTTTGCCAATATTTCAGTTTGTATATGGAAAACTAAAGGCCTTAGTTGGGGTAAGGGAGAAGAAGAGAGTATGGAATAACTTAAGAAATTTGTATCATTGGCCTTGGTCTAACAAATTGTAGACTCGAAGAAACCATTTATGGTTGAAATAGATGCAAGTGAACTTGTAATTGGAGTTGTGTTGAGTTAGAATGATCGACAAATTACTTTTGAAAGTTAAAAGCTAAAACCAACTCAAAGAAACTATTCTACCTATGAAAAGGAGCTTTATGCCATTGTACATGCTCTGAAGAAATGGAGACATTACTTGTTTGAACCAAAGTAAACATGGGCTTTGATCAAGGAAGCATCAAAAGGTTTTCAAACCAAGCTGAATTAAAAGGTAGAAAAGCTAGATCGGCCAAGATACTTTAAAAGTTTGAATATAAGATCAAATATCAAAAAGAAAAGTTCAATGTAGTTTTTGATGCTTTAAGCCACATGCCTATGTTGATTTCTCTGAGTTTCATACAAACCTCCAATGATTTGACTAAGTTAATGAATGAAAAATATCAAGATGATCCAAGTTTTAAAAATATTGGAAGAAAGTTCTTGATTAAGGTACAGACTTATCCTCAGAAATAAGTTTAAGCATTATAGTATTCACAATGAATATTTGTTATGTAAAGGAAATATTTTTGTAGATTGAATTGGTCAAAAGATACTCCTATTGCCAAGTGTACATAAATATGTACAAAGTTGCGTATTTAAGTGTACAAAGTATCGAGTAAATAAAGTGGATAAGTTCAAGATTGTTGGCCTATTACACCCTTTTGATATTCACAATGGAAAGTGGGAAAGCATTTCCATGGACGTTATTACATACTTACTTCAAACCTAGACAGGACACGATTGAGTTTGGGTTATAGTAGATCACTTGACTAATATAGCTTAGTTACTTGTTGAGCATCTCTATTGACTCTATAGTTTACCTCAACATATAGTATCAAATAGAGATAGAAAATTTACTAGCCATTCTTGGAGAGTTGTTTCAATCGATTAGAGGCAAAGCTAAGGATGAGTACTATTGAACATCCATAGTCGAATTGGCAAGTAGAAAGAGAATCGAATACTTCAATATATGTTGAGGGCATATGTATCTTTGAACCAATCTGATTGGGAAGTAGAGTTATTCAATCAAGCCATAAGGAGATCAACTAGAGAGAAAAAAAAACTTGAAAGGTATTGATATGATACCTCATTGCTAACTAAGAATTTAATCTTTAATGCAAACGACTTAATGAAGAAAAAACATCAACTGGAAGAAGCTCAAGAGAAACCTAAATGAGACCAAGCAATGGAGGAAGAAATCAAAGCATTGGAGAATAATGAAAATTGTGACTTGCTGCCCAAGTCTCCCAACATGAAGCTTATTGGATCTATAGGGATGTACAAGGTTGGAAAAAGCAAAGTGAAGTTATTATTGAGAGTAAATAAAAAATGGAAAAAAAGTTATTTGTATACATCAACCACTTCCTCAATGGAGCAAGTTAGTTTTTCTTTGTGTATAGGGTTACCTATGTGTGAAGCCTACCAGGAAGAGTTGAACATCATACCAGAAAGAGTACTATGTAATCAATTTTTTTATTTAACAAATTTTTTTTAGTTAATTTCGAATAAATTTTTGATCTTCTAGAACTTTCTTTAATCATGGTGGTAGAATAGGTTATGAAGAGGGCCTGTCCAAAAAAACTTACAGATAAAAAGGGGCTCATTTATAAAAAGACTTTTGGAATTTTGAAAGTTCATTATTCATGTGTAAGAATTTGATGTGTGTTTCCCCCCCTCCATTTTCCTTGTGAGCAACCATGGTTTCACCCATACATACCAAATGGGACATTTTCTCTTTCTCTATGCATGTTCTTCTTGCTTTGAGCGTGTATACATCCTTGTGTGTGAAAGTGTGTGTGCATATTTTTTTCCCACTCTTGATGCTCATTCCATAATATGTCATTTGTCTTCATATAACTTTGGGATCAAATTGATCATTTGAGCTTGTTGATCCATCGTGCTCATGCCAAGAGGATTAGTTCATACACGTGTCGAGTTTGAAGGTATACAACATTATGTTGTGTTCGAAAGTTTCATAAACAAATCAATGAAAGGGATGTTTTTTTTTATAAAGGAAGTTTGGCATGAGGCTTAATCTCCCTCCATTATCTTCAATTAATTAAAAGTATAAGTGAAGGAAGGCTTAGTACCCAAGGGAAACCCAATATCCCATAAAATAGGGGTTAGACAATTGGCATGGTCAGGATTATAGAGCTCGAAGACCTGCTCGGATAGAACTTAGGAGGGGACAACCCTAAGGCCCGACATAGAGACTTGGTTTGATAGGCCCAAAGGCCAAAAATGCTATCCACCTGGCCTGAAGGGCACAACGATAGGTGCCTAAAGGGTGAGGTTTACATGCCAAAGCCATTTCATCCTACTTTTAAAAGGTTAAAGAAGGCATTATATGGTTTAAAGCAAGCACCATGTTCTTGCTATGAGAAGATATATGCCTATCTAATTGCACATGGTTTTGAGAACAGTCCAACTGAAAGCACCTTATATGTTAAGTGTGCTCATGATGTGCTTTTGATCATTGTTGTCTATGTTGATGACATGGTGTTCACTGGTCCTATTGAGAAGCATATTATTGATTTTAAGGCTGATTTGCATGCCTCATTTGAGATGTCTGATTTGGGGCATTTGCATCACTATTTGGGCATTCAGTTTATGCAAGTTGATGGTGGAATGGCTTTGTGTCAAACAAAATATATTGACACATTATTGCAGTGTCTTGGCCTTGAAGACTGCAAGTCTTTTGCCCCTCCTATGGAGACATGTTTACGATTGAGTCTTCATGATGCTGGAGATGCATTTGATGTTGTCCTCTATATGTAGGTTGTTGGATGCCTGATTTACTTATGCATTACTCGGCCATATATTCAGTTTGTTGTCTCACAGATAAGTAGGTTTATGCACTACCCAGGTGTCAAGCATGGGCAAGCGGTTAAGTGCATCTTTTGCTACTTGAGTGGTACTCGGCTACTTGGGTTGTTTTATCCCAAGGGGGGATCACTACCGCCAGATTTTCACTTTTTTTACTCAGACTGGGCTGGTTGCTATGACACTCGTGTGTCCCCTAGTGGCTTTTGCTTCATGCTTGGTAGCTCATGTATATCTTGGTTGAGCAAGAAGCAGCCTACTGTGGCCACTTCTAGTTGTGAGGCTGAGTATAGGGAAGCTTTCACAGCGATTGTTATGTGTGTGTGGCTCAGACGCCTTATGGCTGATTTGGGAGTTGGTCAATCTTCTGCCACCACCATCTTCACTGACAGTCAGAGCGCATTGGCAATTGCAAGGAACACTGTGTTCCATGCTCGCACTAAACACATTGAGGTGCATTATCATTATGTTAGGGAAAGGTTCTCTGCTGGGGAGATCAGTTTGGCATATGTGCCCATGTAGGAGAACATTGCAGACCTTTTCATGAAGGCTCTGCCTAGGGAGAAGTTTGAAGCTTTTTGCAAAGCTTTGGGCTTACTTCCTCTTGTGGAGTGATTTCCACATAGCTTGGCACTTCCTTATACATGAGTGCCAGCTACTTGTTAACCGCATCACTCCCAGGGGGGATTTGTTGATATATTTAGGTAGTGATGTGTATGAACACTCTAGGACCGTCGGGGCACTTTTTTCCCTCTTTAGGAGTTTTTTTCCCTTGGCTTGTATATACGCCTATTGCCCTAATGGGCTACTTATCTTTGTACATTCTAGTGGTAATACGTTCAGTATTGTGTGTTGTGCTCCAAGCTTCTTCTTCTTCCTTATGTTGTTTGCGTGCTTCCGCAGACATCTAACTCCAACATAATTGTTATGTTTTTTTGTTTTCTTCTCGTCTTTGTCTGTCCTTTTTTATTCTCTGGAATTAGCAAATTTTTGCTTACTAGTAGATTAGGTCCATTTACCTTTGCCCTTCTAACTAGCTAAGAAAGCTGGATCTACAACACACATAATGGACATGTTATGCTTGGACTAGTCTTCCTGCAACAAAACGGAGACTAACTTTTCAAATGTTAAGGCATTTGAATTGACTTTCATCATTAACCAAAGACTAGAAGTGAAACTCTGATATGAGTTTGGAAGACCATTCAGAAAAGAATGCACAAGTGAACTATCTAGGGAAGACTCCATCTGCAAAAATCAATTACTCCCTCAAATCTTTTATCTTTGTGAAGAAATTGTCCATAGAATATCCTTTATTCATATGCTTACTCTTTAACTGTTTTTTGAGGTAAGCAACACGACCCTCATTTCTTCTGGTACAAAGTTATAAGTGTATCCCAAGCATCCTTTGATGTTTTGCAAGAGTGAATATGAGGGATAATGGCATGTTTGACAAAAAAATCTATCAATGCATGTGCCTGAGCATGTATGCTCTCCCAATGAAGTTGCTCTATAATAGGTGGAGCAAGAACCGCAACATGAATAGTAATTTGAAGATCATCATCTTCAACGCTATCTGCATCACCTTCAAAAAGTATACTTGTGGGTGTAGTAGGTCATCTTTCAACACCCTGCACAATATTCCATAATCCTTTTGCAACCAATACATGATGCATTTTATATACCCATAATGGGTAATTGGTACCATCCAACTTAACCTCAACAATCAACATATGGAATAGATCATTGCTACTGCCAATGCACTCTAACTGTGAGTGAAGATGGTGGTGCCAAAATACTAACCAATAGGCAAATCAACCAAAAGGCATCTAAGCCATTCACACTCAATAGTCATTGTGAAAGCTACCCTATACTCAGCCTCACAACTAGAAGTGGCCACAATAAGTTGTTTCTTACTTAACCACGATATGCAGGAGCTACCAATAATGAAGCAAAAACCACTAGTGGACACATGTGTCATAACAACTAGCCACGTCAGAGTAAGAAAAAGCATGTATAAATGGCAGTAGTGATCCCTTTGGGATAAAACAATCCAAGTAACTAGGAACCACTCAAGTAGCTAAACCACCCGCCAATGTTTGACGCCTCGGCAATGCATAAGCCTGCTCATCTATGAGACAACAAATTGAATATCAGTCCGAGTTATGCATAAATAAATCAAGCATTCAACAACCTCATTATAGAGAACAACATCAAATCGATCTCTAACATCATGAGACTCAACCATAAACATGTTTCCATAGGAATGCCAATAGGTTTGCAGTCTTCAAGACCAAAACACTACAATAATGTGCCAATAAATTTTATTTGACACAAAGCTATTCCATCATCAACTTGCATAAAATGAATGCCCAAATAATGATGCAAATGTCCCAAATTTGACATCTCAAATGAGGCATGCAAATCAACCTTAAAAATACCAATATGCTTCTCATTAGGACCGGTGAGTAGGATGTCATCAACATCGACAACAATGATAAGAAGCACATCATTTGCACGCTTAACATATAAGGTGCTCTTAGTTGGACTGTTCCCAAAACCACGTGCAATCAAGTAGGCATGTATCTTTTCATACCAAGCACGTGGTGCTTGCTTCAAACCATATAATACGTTTTTCAACCTGCATACTTAGTTTTCATGCCCTTTCTGCACAAAACCAGAGTGTTGAAAAACATACATTTCTTCATGTAAGATAGCATTCGGAAATGCAGTTTTAATGTCCAACTAATGTACATTCCAATCATGATAAGTTACAACTCCTACGAACAATAGTCATTCAACATGTAGGAGCAAAGGTCTCATCAAAATCAATGCCTCTTTCTTGAGCATAGCCTTTTGCAATAATCCTAGTCGTATACCTATTAACTATTCCATTAGGCTTACATATCAGCTTGTATACCCACTTAATTCCAATGGCCTTCTTGCTAGGAGACAAATCACATAAAGGCCAAATACCATTCTTCATAATAGCATCATATTCTGATTGCAGGGAGCCATCCAATTTTTTGAATTTTGTGCTTCATAAAACAAAATAATCTCATTCTCATCACAAGGACTAGAGGCAGCCATATCATAGCAATTTGATGCAAAAGAAGCACTATGAGAGGCTGAACAAGTACGATGTGATAGAGATGCATCTAATTTTCTATCTTGCAAAGTCTACACTAGCCATTTAGGCATAGTCTTTGCTTGCTCTATATCAGTTCTCTCATCAACAAGTGCATCATGTAAATCTGCATCAGAAATGGAATGATCTGCATCATCATGTGAAACTTGTGAAGGCTGAGAAATTGCCTTATTCAAACTAGCACTTGACTATCCACCTATAAAAAGAGGCAGCAAAGTGTGATACACATCTTTGGCAACCTGCTCTAATACCAATTTTTGGAGTTTGAGGTATGCGGAAGAATGCGAACAACACAAGGAAGAAGAAGAAGCTTGGAGCACAACACACAATATTGAATGTATTAGCAAGAGAATGAAAAAAGATAAGTAACCCCCTTAGGTTTATAGGCATATACACAAGTCGGGGGGGAAAGCCTCCTAAAGAGGGAAAAAAGCGGCCCAATGGTCCTAGTGTATTCACACACATCACCATCGAGATATATCTACATGTTCCATAGTTTCTTTGCAACAAGAACATACTTCATCATGTAAGACCACATTGGATAGTTGGTCCCATCAAGCTTTAAGCATGACAAACAAGTCATTGTTGCTTGCAATTGCACCAAAAAACTCAAAAGTAGCAAGATATGAACTTCAAAAAAGGATGAAATGCAAATCGAACTGAAGCTCACAATCTATAACTTCGATGGAAATTCTAATTGCATGAATGGGGTTGGCAGGGGGAAACTTCAACACACCTAGTGGAAATATTCTCGGAGTGCTTAACCTTGTATTTATATGGTTTGGAACCGATTTGCATTGTTAAAAGTGTGAGCGATGATGGATGCAAAAAACAATAGGTTGAGAAGGAACTTCCTTTGATACCATTGTTGGATGCACGAGAGAGTGAGGGAGCAAGAATAGAGATATACATGAGAGTGAAGAAGGAGATTTGCTCACAAAGAAAGTCAATAATCGAAAGAGCTCTCTACAAAATAAAGATCAGTAATATGAGAATGAGTGCAGTGACATTTATAAGTGAATCCCTAAGAAGTATGTACCACCAGATATGATTATATCATCTATATGTGGTTACATGGGGAAAAAACTTTAGCTATCTCTAGAGTAAAAAGTGTCCATGTATAGGGAAAATGTTGATATATTTCGATAGTGATGTGTGTGAACACACTAGGACCATTGGGCATTTTTTTCCCTCTTTAAGGGGGGTTTTCCCCTCGGTTTGTATATAGCCCCATAACCCTAATGGGTCACTTATTTTTGTACATTCATTTGGTAAGACATTTAGTATTGTGTGTTTTTCTCTAAGCTTCTTCTTCTTCCTTGTGTTGTTCGCATGCTTTTGCAGGCCTCAAAACTCCAAGAATTGTTAAACTAGTTCACCACTTCATCTAGGGCATCATTGAAACCCCTTGAGTCACAGTCTCATAATCGCATAAAAATTGATGAGCATACTTAGGGTGATTAGGAGTTCAAAAAAACTTTGCCTTATGGTGTCGAAATCTCGATTTGAGCTCATTTCGATCTTCAAATGCACCGTCATAGTGCTTGTGTAGGCAATTTTGTCCTTTTTTGCCAAACATATATACAAGTTTCAGTTCACTTGTACAAGCGCCTCAAAGTCTGCTATAGACCTAGCAAAGCTCAACAAGGTAGCTCTATTCAACTTTTCGAGATACAAACATTTTTTTGCATCATCGTATTTTAGTCAATGGCGATGGCTGAAAACAATGATGTATTCCATATGTTGGCTGTTGAGGATAGATAGGATGGTACATATTACCCATTATGGGCATATATGATGCAACATGTATTGGTTGCAAAAGGATTGAGGAACATTGTGTAGTGTGTTGAAAAACGACCTACTTCACCTGCAAATACAATCATTGAAGGTGATGCAGATGGCATTGAAGATGATGATCTTCGAGTTCTTTTTTGTGATTTGGTTCCTGCTCCACCTACTATAGAGCAACTTTGTTGGGATGGTAGAGATGCTCAAGCACATGGATTGATAGCTTTACCTGTCAAACGTGCCATTATCCCTCACATCACTCTTGCAAAATAACTATGAATGCTTCGGATACACTTACCACTTTATACCAAGCAAGAAATGAGGCTCGTGTTGCTTACCTCGAAAACAATTGAAGACTAAGTACATGAATGAAGGAGATTCCATGATATTTTTTTGACAAAGATAAAAGATTTAAAGAGCAATTGATTTCTGTTGATGAAGTCTTGCTAAACAGTTCACTTGTGCAGACTATTCTGAATAGTCTTTCATATTCATATCGAGTTTTGCTTCTACTCTTCGGTTAATGATGAAAGGCAATCCAAATGCCTTAACATTTGAGGAGTTAGTCTCTATTTTATTGCAAGAAGATCAGTCAATGCATAACATGTCCATTATGCATGTTGCAGATCAAGCTTTCCTAGCTCGTCAGAAGGGCAAAGGTAATTGGGGCTCATCTACTAATAAGCAGAAATCTGCTAATTCTACAGAGTCAAAAAAGAAAGAAAAAGATAAGAACAAATTAAAAAAAGCAAAAATTGTTTTGCAAGTAATGTAAAGGAAATGATGATGTAATAAAGAGTTGTCCAAGACTGGCTGCAAAAGAGGCAAAGAAAAATGAGGCTTGAATGTTTGTTGCAGAGGCCTCTACACCTAAAATAGAGTCTACTAACCTTGTGCAGAATGAAGAATGGGCATTTACTACTTTTTGTAGTTATGAACCATCTTCTCAAGAATAATGTGTGTCTGTAGTAGACTCAGATGTTTAGTGCTTCGATAGTGGGGCAACCAAACATATTACCTTGCAGCACAGTTTCTTTAGTTCACTTGAGCTTGCTCCTATAGGGAATATTGTCACGTGCACTAACAACTCCTCTTATCCCCTAATGGGAGGTAAGATCATTCTAACTATTGTTGATGGTAGTTCTTTCACATTGTTAGATGCTTTGTTTGTGCCAATTAAGCATGTGCAGTTCAAGATTCTGAGGCTATCTCGGATGCGAAGCTTTGGCATGCACACTTTGGTCTTCTAAATTTTGCTAGTTTTCTATGCTTGGAGAAATCTAAAATGGTGTCCTCTGTACCCAAACTTGAGGTTCTTGGTAAACATGTCCGTGAAGGGTGTATTTTGGGCAAAATGAAGTCTTCCTCCTTCCCAAAAGATGGTTCAGTTCGAGCTACTAAAAATTGAAGCTTGTTCACATTGATGTTTGTGGTCCTATGTAGACACCTTCTTTTGGGAGCTACCTTTACTTTGTGACTTTCATTGATAATTTTTCAAGGCATGCATGGGCATATCGATTGAAAGCAAAGTCCAAAGTTTTCATGTTCTTCAAATAGTTTCTAGTTTTGTCTAAAAATTTATCAACATGTAAAATTGGCACCCTTTATTCTAATCGAGGAGGGGAATACATTTCTTCTTATTTTAATGCATTTTTGGCTGAACATGGAATGAAAAATTTGTGCATAGCGCCATATACACCTCAACAGAATGGGGATTCTGAAAGAAAGAACAAGGCTCTCATGGAGATGGCAAGGTGTATGGTCAAAAGTCACGCTTTACCACATACCTTCTAGCTTGAGGCTGTTATGTGTGCAGCATATGTACTTAACACGTGTCCTAGTAAAGAAATTGCACTCTATCACTCCATATGAGGCTTGACATGGTTGAAAGCCATCTGTTGCTCATCTATGTGTCTTTGGTTGTCTGGCATATGCATTAATGCCTGAACAACAATTCAAGAAATTGGATCATAAATCAGCGTGTTGATCGAATCTTGTAGATGCACATATGTAGAGATAGCATAGTAATGAAATCTCACAAAAACACACACAAAATAGAGAGATACGAGAGATTGAACACAAGATTGGGTACAATCACCCCCCACATGCTTTGATGGACAAGTCTATTAGAGTATGTGTATTTATAGATATTTTCATTACGTCCTGAATAGAAGATATATGAGGGTGGCACTTCAAAAAGCATGCATTTATGAAAAATCGATTTTATTTATAAAAATGCCGCTTTCTAAGCGATCTACTATTTTTACAAAAATATATAAAACACTATCTTTTAAATATCTTCAAAAATATCTAAGTAAATCCACGTGCATTCATGCCGTCATGATTCTTCACTTGCTAAATCAAAAACACAATCACATTAAAAAACTCAAGGCATTGAAATCCATTTAACATTACATTATTCCATAAAGTATAACATGCCTTCCAGTTGACAAGCAACTTACCTCAATTGATAAGAATAAAATAGACATGGATGGCCAGTCACATGTCCCATCACTGAACAATCATAAGCATATTCCATGTAAAAACACATGCATGGAAATGGAAGACTAGAATTTAATGTGACTATGAATAATATGCAAAACTCAATTGGTCATAATGTAGAGTTAATGATGTCTTATGAATCCATTGAGATTCTTTTAGCGAGTGATTTTTATATTTAACTAAATATCTATGATATTGCTTACTAGTGTGTGTAGTAGTAACATCATAATGAAGTATTTTCTTTGGAGCTAAAATTTTAGCATCCTCTTCAAGTAAAGGAGGATCATCTAAAATAGAAGTGAGTGGTAAAGTTTCTTTAAAGGATTTAAATAAACTAATATGAAAAGAATTATGTATGTTCCAATGATAAGGTATGTCTAATCTAAAGTCATTCTCATTTATTGTTTGAATAATATAGAAAGGTCCATAATAACATGGTGCAAGTTTAACCTTAGGATATTATGAAATATTTTTTGAACATCTTTTAATTATTTGTAACCATACCAAGTCACTTTCATTAAATTGTTTATCTATTCGTTTCTTATTAACATTATGCATGTAACGTTCTTGAGGTCCATGGGTAAGGTCCATGGCCTTATATAGAACCAAAACCTATTACTAAACATGTGAAAAGAATTTTAGCAATATTGGAATTGAAAACAAAAAAGAAAGGTTTTGTCTTAGAAATATAAAAAGGAAGAGAGAGGTAGAAGTAATATTAACTATTAGTTAAAAAGAATGGTGTATCAATATGTGAAAATAGGCTAGTGGATAAAGCATATCTCTTGTAAGTGAGAGGTGGTGGGTTCAAATTCCGTACATGCTAAAGAGGGAAATAAGTAAGCTCTTTTTTCCACTCATTAGTTAGAGAGGGTTTACGCATAGCCAATGGTTGCCAACAAAACCAAAGGAAACAAGACAACCATGAGTGCCAGAAAAGCCAAAAATGCCAGAGTTCTATGCCTTAGTGGATGCATTGGAGTAAGCCACATGGATTAACCAAATTTATAAACGAACTGAATCGAAATTGGAACGGTACACAATGTGACACTGCACAATGTGACAGTGTAGAGTGCACAATGTCATAGGGGCATAGGAGGACAATGCACAATGCAGAGGGGCATAGTAACGGATTCGAAAAACATCGACGAATAAGAAAAAAAAATGTGAATTGAAAAATGCAAACTTGGATCGGACAAGAATAAACGAACCAAAACAGGTGTTGAATCATGAATGGATGTTGTGAATCATAAATGGATGTCGAGAAGTACACCTCTACAACCATGCATGGAAGCTTTGATACGAGTGTTGACTGTATCTTATAGATGCACATACACAGAGATAGCACAATAATGAAATCTCACAAAAACATACACAAAATAGAGAGAGACAAGAGACTGAACACAAGATTGGGTATAATCGCCCCCCACATACTCTGATAGACGATTCTATAAAAGTATTGTGTATTTATTGGTATTTTCATTATGTCTTGAATAGAGGATACATGAGGGTGATGCTTTGAAAAATGTGCATTTACGAAAAATATGCTCTATTTACAAAAACATCACTTTCTAAGCGATCTATTATTTTTACAAAAATATATATAATACTATCTTTTAAATATCTTCAAAAATATATGAGTAAATCCACGCGCATTCATGGCCTCATCATTCTTCACCTACTAAATCAAAAACACAATCACATTAAAAACCTCAAGGCATTAAAATCCATTTAACATTCCATTATTCCATGAAGTATAACATAGTGAAATGTATTTTTGTTGGGTATAGTTCTAAAAGCAAAGGCTATCATTTGTATCATCCACAGACTAAATGCATTTTGGTTAGCCATGATGTTGTTTTTGTAGAAGATGCAATTCAACCATTACTTTCATGTACTAAGGAGACATCCATTAGCTCCAAAAATATGTGTGACACTTTACTGCCTCTTTTTACAAGTACACAGTCTAATGCTAGTCCAAATGAGGCAATTTCTCAACCTTTATAAGTTTCACATGATGATGAAGATCATTCCACTTTTAATGCAGATTTACATGATCCACTTGTTGTTGAGACGGTGGATATAGAGGATGCAAAAACTATGTCTAAATGGTTGGTGTAGACTTTGCGAGATAGCAAATTAGATGCACCTATGTAATATCGTACTCATTCACGCTGTCATAGTACTTCTTTTGCATCAAATTGCTATGCTATAGCCACATCTAGTCTTTGTGATGAGAATGAGCCTCTTTCATTTGATGAAGCACAAAATTTAGAAAATTGGATGGCTACTATGCAATCAAAATATGATGCTATTATGAAGAATGGTACCCATTCTTTATGTGGTTTACCTCCTAGCAAGAAGCCCATTGGCACTTAGTGGGTATATAAGTTGAAGCGTAAACCTGATGGAACAGTTGATAGGTATGAGGCTAGGCTTGTTGCAAAAGGCTATGGTCAAGAAAGAGGCATTGATTTTGATGAGACTTTTGCTCCCACATGTTGAATGACTATTGTTTGCAGCATCTGTGCACTTGAAGATCATGGTTGGAATGTATATCAGTTGGACATTAAAATTGCATTTCTAAATGGTGACTTCCATGAAGAAGTGTATGTTTTTCAACCTCCTAGAAAGCCTCCTAGCAAGAAGCCCATTGGCACTTAGTGGGTATATAAGTTGAAGCGTAAGCCTGATGGAACAGTTGATAGGTATGAGGCTAGGCTTGTTGCAAAAGGCTATGGTCAAGAAAGAGGCATTGATTTTGATGAGACTTTTGCTCCCACATGTTGAATGACTATTGTTTGCAGCATCTGTGCACTTGAAGCTCATCATGGTTGGAATGTATATCGGTTGGACATTAAAATTGCATTTCTAAATGGTGACTTCCATGAAGAAGTGTATGTTTTTCAACCTCATGGTTTTGTGCAGAAAGGGCATGAAAACAAAGTCTAGAGGTTGAAAAGGGATATATATGATTTGAAGTAAGCACCACATGCTTGGTATGAAAAGATACATGCCTACTTGATTGCACATGGTTTTGAGAACAGTCCAAATGAGAGCACCTTATATGTTAAGCATGCAAATGATGTGCTTCTGATCATTATTGTCTATGTTGATGACATGTTGCTCATTGGTCCTAATGAGAAGTATATTGTAGATTTTAAGGCTGATTTGCATGCCTCATTTGAGATGTCAGATTTGGGGTGGTTGCATCATTATTTGGGCATTTAGATTATGCAAGTTGATGGTAGAATATCTTTGTGTTAGACACAATATATTGACACATTATTGCAATGTTTTGGCCTTGAAGGCTGCAAAACTATTGCCACTCCTATGGAAGCACGTCTATGATTGATTCTTCATCATTCAAGGAAGAAGAAGAAGCTTGGAGCACAACACACAATACTGACTATATTACCACTAGAATGTACAAAGATTAGTGAACCGGTAAGGTTATAGGCATATATACAAGCCTAGGGCAGAAAACCTCCTAAAGAGGGAAAAAAGTGCCCCAACAATCCTAATGTGTTCACACCCATCATTACCTAAATATATCAACAAATCACCCCTGGGAGTGATGTGGTGAACAAGGAGCTAACACTCATGTATAAGGAAGTGCCAAGCTATGTGGAAACAATCCACAAAAAGAAGTAAGCCCAAAGCTTTGCGGAAAGCTTCAAACTTCTCCCTAGGTAGAGCCTTTGTGAAAAGGTCTGCAATGTTATCTTGTGTGAGCACATATGCCAAACTGATGTTTCCAGCAGAGATCCTCTCTCTGACATAATGATAGTGTGCCTCAATGTGCTTAGTGCGAGCATGGAACACAGGGTTCCTTGCAGCTTCCAATGCACCCTCAATGTTAGTGAAGATGGTGGTGGCAAAAGACTGTCCAACACCCAAATCACCCATAAGGTGTCTGACCACACATACTCAAAAATCACTGTGAAAGCTTCTGTATACTCAGCCTCACAACTAGAAGTGGCCACAATAGGCTACTTCTTGCTCAACCAAGATATACATGAACTACCAAGCATAAAGCAGAAACCACTGGTGGACACATGAGTGTCATAGCAACCAGCCCAATCAGAGTCAAAAAAAGCATGTAAATCCGTGATCCCACCTTGGGATAAAACAATCCAAGTAGCCACTCAAGTTGCAGAAGATGCACTTAACCAACTGCCAATGCTTGACACCTGGGCAATCCATAAACCTGCTCATCTGTGAGATAGCAATTTGAATATCTCACCGAGTAATGCATCAGAAAATCAAGCATCCAAAAGCCTGCTGATAGAGAATAATGCATCTCTAGCATCATGAAGACTCAATCGTAAACATGTCTCCATAGGAGTGCCAATAGGTTTGCAGTCTTCAATGCCAAAATGCTGCAATAATGTGTCAATATATTTGGTTTGACACAAATCCATTCCGCCATAAACTTGCAAAAACTCAATGCCCAAATAATGATGTAAATACCCCAAATATGACATCTCAAATGAGGCATGTAGATCATCCTTAAAATCAACAATATGCTTCTCAAGAGGACCACTGAGCAGCATGTCATCAACATAGACAACAATGATCAGAACCACATCATTTGCACGCTTAACATATAAGGTGCTCTCAGTCAGACTGTTCTCAAAACCATGTGCAGTAAGGTAGGCATGTACCTTTTCATACCAAGCACGTGGTACTTGATTCAAACCATATAATGCCTTTTTCAACATGTACACTTTGTTTTCATGCCCTTTCTTAACAAAGCCATGGGGCTGGAAAACATACACTTCTTCATGCAAGTCACCATTCAAAAATGGAGTTTTAATTTCCAACTGATGTACATTCCAACCATGATGAGCTGCAAGTGCACAAGTGCTATGAACAATAGTCATTGGGCATGTAGGACCAAAGGTCTCATCAAAATCAATGCCTCTTTCTTAAGCATAACCCTTTGCAACAAGCCTTGCCTTATACCTCTCAACTATTCCATCAGGCTTACGCTTTAGCTTTTATATCCACTTAATGTCAATTGCCTTCTTGCCAAGAGGAAATTCATATAAAGACCAGGTACCATTTTTCATTATAGCATCATATTCAGATTGCATAGGAGCCATCCAATTTTATGAATTTTGTGCTTCGTCAAATGAACCTAGCTCGTTCTCATCACAAAGAAAAGAGGCAGCCATAGCATAGCAATTTGATGCAAAAGAAGTACTATAAGAGGCTGAACGTCTGCATCATAAATGGAATGATCTATATCATCACATGAAACTTGTAAAGGTTGAGAAGTTGCCTCATTAGGACCGACACTTGACTTCCACCTGTAAAAAGAGGCAGGAAAGTGTCATACATGTCTTTGGAGCTAATTGATGTCTCCTTAGTACATGAAAGTAATGGCTGAATAGCATCTTCAACAAAAACAACATCATGACTAACTAGAATGTGTTTAATCTATGGATGATACAGACGATTGCCTTTGCTTTCAAAACTATACCCAACAAAAATACATTTCACTGCTTTATCATCCAATTTTTTGTGTTGTTGCTCAGGCACTTATGCATATGCCACACAATCAAAAACACAAAGGTGAGCAACAGATGGCTTACAACCATGCCAAGCCTCATATGAAGTGATAGACTACATTGCTTTAGTGGGACACTTGTTAAGTACATATATTGCACACATCATAACCTCAAGCCAGAAATTGTGGTAAAGCTTGGCTCTTGACCATACACCTCACCATCTCCATGAGTGAATTGTTCTTTTGTACAACAACTCCATTTTGTTGATGTGTATATGGCATTGTACACTGATGTTTTTTCCCACGTTCAATCAAATATGCATTAAATCGGAATACATATGTTCCCCCCTTGATCAGAATGGAGGTTGCCCATTTTACATACTGACGGATTTTCAACCAAACCCAGAAATTGTTTGAAGCACATAAACACTTCGGACTTTTCTTTCAATGGATATACCCATGCATGTCTAGAAAAATCATCAATGAAAGTCACGAAGTAAAGATGGTTCCCAAAGGAAGGTGTATACAGAGTACCACAGACATCACTATGTACAAGCTACAATTTCTAAGTAGCTCAAATTGAACCATCTTTTGGGAGGGATGCACGATGCATTTTGTCCAAAATACAGCCTTCACAAACATGTTTATCGAGGGCCTCAAGTTTGGGCATAGAGGACACCATTTTAGATTTTTGTAGGCATAGCAAACTAGCAAAATTCAGATGACCAAAGCATGCATGCCAAAGCTTTGCATATGACATAGCCTGAGAATCATGTATTGCACATGCTAAATCACTCATAGATTTTTCATAGTCTATGAGCTTATAGAGCCCATGACATAAAATGCCAAAGGCAATAATGACATCACCATTTGATAGATCATGAATTGTACATCTGTCATAAACAAATTTCACAACGAAGTCAATCTTGGCTAATGTTGAAAGTGATAACAGATTCTTCTTGATCCCTAGGACAAGTAAAGAATGTGACAATGTAAAACAACTACCATCAGTAGTAGTCCGAATGATCTTACAAACTCCCATGACAGGATAAGAGGAGTTGTTAGCGCATGTGATAATATCCCCTACAGGGGCAGTCTCGAGTGAAGTGAAGAAACTGCATTGTTAGGTAATATATTTGGTTGCCCCACTATCAAAGTACCAAATATCTAAGTCTACTGTAGACATACACTGCTCATGAGAAGATGGGTCAAAACTGTAAACAGTGGTAAACACCCATTCTTCATTCTGCACAAGATTAGTAGACTCTGTTTTTGGTGTAGGGGCCTCTACAACAACCATTCCAACCTCTTTCTTCTTTGCCTCTTTTGTAGGCAGTTTTGGACATCTCTTTATGACATGATCACTTCCTTTACAATATTTGCAAAACAAGTTGTATTTTTTTGTTTTCTTCTCATCTCTATCATCCTTCTTTGATTGTGCAGAATTAGAAGATTTTTTTCATAGACTGATCTTCTTGCAATAGAACAGAGGCTAACTCCTCAAATGTTAAGGCATTTTGATTGCCTTTCATCATCAAACAAAGAGTAGAAGCAAAACTCTAATATGAATTGGGAAGAGCATTCAGAACAGTCTACACAAGTGAACTATCAAGTAAGACTTTATCAGCAAAAATCAACTATTCCTTCAAATCTTTGATCTTTGTCAGAAACCTGTCCATGGAATCTCCTTCATTCATGTGCTCACTCTCCAACGGTTTTCGAAGGTAAGCAACATGAGCCTCATTCCTTGCCTGTTATAAAGTGGTAAGTGTATTCCAAGCATCCTTAGCTATTCTGCAAGAGCGAATGTGAGGAATAATGGCACGTTTGACAGACAAGGCTATCAATGCATGTGCTTGAGCATCTATACCATTCCAACAAATTTGCTCTATAGTAGGTGCACCACGAACTGCAACGCGAATAGGAACATGAAGAATATCATCATTTTCAACGCTGTCTACATCACCTTTAGCAACTCTTTTTGCAGGTGTAATAGGACGTTTTTCAACACCTTGCACAATATTCCAGAGTCCTTTTGCAACCAATATATGACACATCATATAAGCCTATAATGGATAATTGGTACCATCCAACGTATCCTTAACAGCGAGCATACGGAATACATCATTGCTTTCAACAATGGCCACTGACTAAAATACCCTGATCCAAAAAAATGACTTTATTTGAAAAAGTTGAACAAAACTAGCTTGACGAGTTTTGCTAAACATATAGTATACTTTGAGGTGCCTATACTGGTGAATCAAAAACCATATATATCTTTGGTGTGAAAAGATGAAATTGCTTGCACAAGTGCTACGATAGTACATTCAGAGGCTTAAAAGAGCTAAGATTGCGATTTCAACACCAGAGATCGAAGCTATTTTGAACTCCTGATCACCCTGAGTATGCTCACCAAATTTCATGAGATTCTTGGACTATGACTAGAGGGGTGTTAATGATGCCCTATATGAAGTGATGATCTACTCTAATACCAATTGTTGGAGTTTGAGGTCTATGGAAGCATGCAAACAGCACATGGAAGAAGAAGAAGCTTGGTGCACAACATACAATACTAACTATATTACTGCTAAAATGTACAGAGATTAGTGACTCCATAAGGTTATATGCATATATACAAGTCAGTGGAAAAAAACCTCCTAAAGAGGGAAAAAAGTGCCCCGACAATCCTAGTGCGTTCATACACATCATTACCTAAATATATCAACACATAATTGCACCTGATATTTAGTTTATTGTCTCACAGATGAGCATATTTATGCATTGCCCAGGTGTCAAGCATTGACAAGCAGCTAAGCGCATCTTTCGCTACTTGAGTGGTACTCGGCTACTTGGATTGTTTTATTTCAAAGGGGGATCACTACCTCCAGATTTACATGTTTTTTTGACTCATTTGTTGTTATGACACTCATGTGTCCACCATTGATTTTTGCTTCATGCTTGGTAGCTCATGCATATCTTGGTTGAGCAAGAAGTAGCAAACTGTGGCTACTTCTAGTTCTGAGGTTGAGTAAAGGACAACGTTCATAATGACTATTGAGTGTGTGTGTCTTAGACACCTTTGTGGCTGATTTGGGTGTTGGTCAGCCTTCTACCACCACCATCTTCACTAAGAGTCAGAGCACATTGGCAGTTGAGAGGAACCTTGTGTTCCATGCTCGCACTAAGCACCTTGCGGTGCACTATTGTTATGTCAGGGAGAGGTTCTTTGTTGGAGAGATCAGTTTGGCATACGTGTCCAAACAAGAGAACATTGCAGATCCTTTCACAAAGGCTCTGCCTCAGGAGAAGTTTGAAGGTTTATGCAAATCTTTGGCATACTTCCTTTTGTGGATTGATCTCTTTCCACATAGCTTGGCACTTCCTTATACATGAGTATCAACTCCTTGTTCACCGCATCACTCCTAAGGGGGATTGGTTGATATATTTTGGTAGTGACGTATGTGAACACACTAGGACAATCGAGGCACTTTTTTCTCTCTCTAGGAGGTTTTTCCCCCCAGCTTGTATATACCCCATAACCCTAATGGGTCACTTATCTTTGTACATTCACTTGGTAATACATTCACTATTGTGTGTTGTGATCCAAGCTTTTCCTTCTTCCTTGTGTTGTTTGCATGCTTCTGAAGATCTCAAACTCCAACAGAAATGGTTCACATTAAAGATTCTTAAGGGACACATAAGTATAACAATATCTTAGTTGAGAAAGAAGCAGATTATTGTGGCCGCTTCTAATCATGAAGTTGAGTTTAAGGAAACTTTCATAGCTACTCTTGATTGTGCATGGCTGAGAAGATTTTGCATGTGAACACCTATAAAGGATCCATCTACCCCTTCATGAGCAACATCAAAGAGACC
Organism: Ceratopteris richardii; assembly: GCA_020310875.1. NCBI lineage: Eukaryota > Viridiplantae > Streptophyta > Polypodiopsida > Polypodiales > Pteridaceae > Ceratopteris > Ceratopteris richardii. The sequence continues at coordinate 101,012,837 of CM035412.1, forward strand.
TCTAAAACAAGTGCATACGCTTGATGATTAAGGAAACTTCCATCTCCATGCAACCATCCTTAGATAATCATCTATGAGTTGGTAGATCTCTCACTCTCTCTCTCTCTCCACCCACCCTTTCACATCCACTTTTCCTACTAAACAAGATCCATGAAGCAAGATCATCTCGCTAGAAATCTATAGAATAAGATCTAGGAGCTTAATTTATAATAATCCCTTCTCCTCACTTCTATTTTGTGCTCAAAGTGTCATTGGAAGGCATATGGACACTATATTTAATGGTTGCACTTTAATGGTTGCTCCCATTAGCCCCTATGCACAATACAATGTACATCTATGTGCTTTATTTTCTCATATCCTTCCCCTTGAGAAAATTGTTGGAATGCAAAAAGAGAAAGAAAACCATCTACTTAGCGTACAGTACCTTCCATACACACTTATATTAGAAAGCTATATTCCATATAATCAATATCAATAAAGTGACATTTGTTTATAAAACATGATGTATCTTTAGTGAACTTATAATGTGGAAGGAAAATTGTTAGACTCTATGGAAATAATAGACCATATGGACGTAGAACAATCCCATACACAAAGATGATTACAAACCCTTCTTGAACCAAAATAATAAAATTGACTTTACGTGACTCTAGGGATTCCCAACCTTGCATGTGCTCACAAGCAATAGTTTTGAACTATCCTTGTCCAATACAAAGCCATCATACTAGCTCACATATAAGAAATTCTTGAAAATAAAACGAAATCTCTACATTCCATTATTCTGAGAAATCTTTTGGTTTGTTGTCCATATACTTTGCACTATTTCTATTGGAAGAAAATCTATGGCATTGTGATGCAAACTCAAGTATTTTCTCTTCACCATAACTTTGCATGATGAATGCATTGATCATTCCTTTACTAGATTTAAATAATATGTAAGTATGAATCTTCCTAAATGATGTTAGGTCATCATCCTCAAGACTAGAGACCAAATAGGAGGGTGATACTTCTATGGGTCAGATTTATCTCTATCTCTTTCGACTCTAAAGTGTAAAGTCATCATTCAATTTCATCATACTGATACACTCTAATGGAGTTATATAAATGAATAAATAAGATCCATGGAAAGAAAACTTCCTAATCATATTGTTTCAAAATAACAAATCTTTTGATTGTCTTGGAAGAATCAATCTTGCCTATGACATACATATGTTGTACTGAAGAGAAATTAAAATTTTCTCTAGTCAATGAAAAACTACTCTCCATGGATGATGAGTAGTCTTCCTAGAAAAATAAATTAATGAACAATAATGAACAACCAAAAGGATTATGTGAGAATAAATTTGCTCACACAAATAAGTGTATCGCAGAGTAAATCGACCACTGTATAGTTGACAAAACCAAAAAATCTAGAAAAAATTTGGTAGAGTATACTCTGCAAAATGATCATATGACCAATGTCAAAATCTCATAAAATTGCAAGTCTTTACATGTTTACTTGCATAGTGAATCACTGACTCTAGTGCATATAATTAGTTGCCTGAAAGAAGCCAACTAGGATTATCGAGCACCTATGAACAACTATCATACATCTCCTATGGCAAGGCTAGGTAAGCCTTTCACCAGCATCACCGAAGAGACCCCAACATCTAGGTATCTCACAGTTAAGAAAACCTTACCATGAGCCTCTTTATCAAACATAAAAGGCTTTATGCAAAAATATAATTGCTATATCAATGATCACATGGACGTACATAAGCGGTATCCACAAAAGCATACATAGTGTGTATGTGTTGAATATATGCAATAAAGTGGAATTCAAAGGTTGAATTCACATCCCAAACACTAGCCAACAACACCTGTAAGTGCCTACCAACTCTATTCTTTCGACTCAAAAAACTTGCATAAACTTGCGGTGGCTTCTCCCACCACAACTAAAACCTTTCAAGAAACCTGTAGATTTACTAGTGTGTGTGAAAAACATAGCCCCAAAAGTGAATATTTGTTGTCAAAGAAGTACAAAGAGCACTCTTGTTGATGTTCTTGAACTTGTGTAAAGAGAACTATGTGCAAAAGCACTCCAAAATAGCTCCAAGAATCACCCAAAAAATGTTTAAAAACAGGATTTGAAAGCAAAAATTGAAGCTTTGAGGGACCAAATGTTCAAGGTAATGTTAACCTTAGTCTTTCCCCCTTCTTCAGACACCACAAGAGTGTAGCTTAGTGGAAAGAGAGCTTATCACTTAAGCGAGCTACAGGGGGAACAAACTGGGATGGGTGACCTCCCAGGAAGTGCAATGAACCTCCTTCTTCCCTGATCGTTGAGGTCCTAACAGCCAATAGCATCAACAGTGACTTTGGTGACTCAGATGACAAGTTAAGCCAAGGTCTATGCCTTTGTGACTACCTTGGTCATAATCCTTGGAGAAAGCCTTGGGTGGGTGGGTGGGTGCTTGCTTCACTCGCACAAAAGGAACAAAGGTTTTGCATCAAAATGCTTTGATACGAGTGAAGTATTTTGATGGCGTGCACCATGGTGCACTCTCCCTCTCGAGAGCTCCACGATAATATCTTTGGAGTAGAAAACAGAGCTCTAGATGCCATACATGGTACTTTGCATGAGGCTACAAAATACACAGAAAGAACACAACACACAAGGAGCATGAACACAGACTTCTTAGGTGTTACAGATGCGGTCGAACTTACAATTTGTGGCTGACCAGGCCACTATATGTTTTATTAAAGAACATATGCAAAAAGTGTATGACGGACTTTTGGCCTTTCACATGGACACTAACGATAACACATCAAACCTGCTAGATGTCGAGGGAACCATCGCAATTCAAGTTGAGCCTACATTCAAAGAGGAATGTGAGCCACAAGCTTCAATAGGTGGATGTGTTACTATTCTTGGTAAATCAGAGATGGGCCCATAAATGAGTCATTCATGGATGTTGTGCAATCACTCGAATCATATACATGTATCTGGCTTACATCCTTGTGGAATGCACCCTCACTAGCAGTTAGCTAGACCATTACAAGGGAGCCCACACTTCTAAGTCTCACTCAAGAAAATGCATGTGAGGCTCCATCTCATGTCTACAAGTGGAAGCTTCTCCATCTCCATAGACATCTCAACAACTGTCACTTCCGGGGATAGCACCCAAAATTCCACCAATTCACATCCATCTTTCACACACACTAATGCGAGACGGTCTCACCATGGGCAACACATTAACCCATAGAAGTGTAATTCCAACCATTCCAATGGATATTGAACAAGTGACTAGGGAGCAAGTGGTCTCAGAACCGATAGAGATGAGCACCGATGGAACTTTTGTATTCCCTATATCCGACATGGGACGGACTTCTTGAATACCACATTTGTCTTTGAGATGCAGGATACACTCTTAGGTGACTTCTAGTTTCTGGATGCACAATTCTTCTCACAAGAGTACAAACAGCCCAACTACCCTAGCTCACAAACCAATCATGAAGAAGGCCATGTGACCATAGACCAAGAAGATGACAAATGCATTGTAACTGAAGATGATGAGGAATAGAATGACAATCATCAGGCTCAAGAAACCAGACAAGGTACTCAATAGCAACATGAGGAGCAGCACCAAGAAGAACAAGGGGGAGGTACTAGTCACCAAATAGGAACCCATCTCGGATGATGCAACTTACACAATAGCAATTCAAAGGCTCCATGCCATGATGCAAGTTGTATAGGCATGAAGTTAGCTCACACAACAACAAAGTCATGAAATGTTACAAAGAGAGCTTGAGAATAGCGACTTTGATGCATCCTTCATCAATGCATTTAACATGTCGATAGAGGTGGTTAGCACCATTGAAGCTCTCAAATTTTTGAGACAAAAACTACTACCACACTTCGGCCAAAGATGTTTTAGACTCCTATCCACACCAAGAGAATTTAGTCAAGTCCTTGTATCTCCCACCCCCTCCCATAGATTCACTAGTCAAGAACAAACACCACCTCTGCCTCTAATTAACACAACCACCTCTGTAGAACCGACTAGTTCCCCTTCCCTCTTGACTTCACCCCCTACCCAAGGCCTTCAAGTAGTTTTGGAACTGCCTCTACAATCCCCACATCAATCTCCCCCCATGCTTCTATCCATCCACCACTACAATACTTGTAACGTCTTCACCCTCCATTACCTCTTCCAATCCCACAAAAAACCTATCAACCATTCAATCGACTATCACATCCCTCCTAGCATGTAGCCCATTACACTATGTCCCACCATTTCCACCTCTGTCCTCCCTCGGCCTACCATCTAACCCATTGTTTCCAACTCTCACCCCTCTCGACACAACCTATGTCCCATCCCTTTCCAACCTATCATCAACCCTCATCACCAACCATTCTTCTCTCAAATACGTGTACCTGAGTCCATCCTTGACGAGGATATTACCTCAATGAGTAATACAATTAGAAGACCTATAGGGTGAGAAGATGCTCATGGCTACAATATGAAGGTTCTAAAGTGGAAAATTCTAAAGTTAAGGAAGGTTTACTCTCTTGGAGGATCTTACACTCACTACAAGGTAAAAATGTGTGATGGTAAGGATCAAGGCTTCGGGTGGCCCAAAGTGCCACACTTCCAAAGTAGGGCATCCTTGTCACATCTTTTTGACACTTCCAAAATATGGCACCACCTCCACCAATTTCTGGAACTTTTGAAATAGAGCATCTCGTCTACTTAATTTTGGTATGAATACCATTAGGCGATAGTGATAGCGTTCAATTTGACATGGTGCAAGATGAAAAGTGAAATTTTCTTAAAATTGTCAATAAGAGGTAAAAAGGGTGACTAATTGTAGGAAAAGCCATTGCAAGGCCCTGTGGATGTGAGAAGCTCTCAATAGAGGGCCTAAAACTGGTTGGGTACCAACGCCAAAAATAGCTCATCTTTGCCACTAGTCTCTTCTATTTGTAGTGCACAACAATAAATGATGGAATAATCAAGGCCACTCCAATTGGCTTCTAGATTCTATATAAGAAGAGGTTGGACACTCATTTGCTCCACTTATCACTTTGTCATCAGTTACGTTATAGTTTGATTGCCTACTCTTTGCTAGTTGTACTCTCATTCTAAGCTATCTCTTGGTTGCTCATTGCCACTGTGCACTGAGGCAACTCTCTGGGTGATTATATAGAGTTTTGGTTACTCAATTGTGTGGCACATAGCTTGTTAGTGTACTTGGGTAGTCTTGGCTAGTTGTGTCTCAATGTGCAATTTGTTGTACTTCAGTTGCAGCAAAGAGCATCTCGTGTTTCAGAAACTTCTTTCTACTAATTTTTAGTGATCAATTCTCGCCTCTGGATTGGCTAGTAGCCTTTTTGTAATGCTCATTGATTTATTTCTACCTTATTGGAATCATTCTTATCCTTAAGGATTTGTGATTTTCCCATTTGTGTGTTCTTGTGTTTTTCTCATCATTGTGACTTCACTTTCAAGTTGTATTCCTGTACATAGGCATGCTATAGGGTATACTTCCCTAAGGAAGAATCACCCTTGAGTAGAAGGAGCGAAGAAAGGAGCAACAAGGAGGAGGGAGGAAGGAATCATCTTCATGTTGCATGTGTGTGAACGGAGGACTCAACCTCTTTGTCTTTCTCTCTTCATGGGAAGGTGCAAGACTTTGTATGCCTTGAATTTTTAGCCCACAAGTTTCTATAAGTTGAGTTATATTTTCTCCTTATCAAGTCAAAAGATCCTTGATGGAGGCATGCAAAAGGGAGCTATAGTAGGTGCACATGAGAGAAGAAATGGAAGGCACAAATCGTGGGTGAAATAGAGAGCAAGGTGGGCAAAAACAATATCCCACATGCACTACCAATAGTGCTTGGTAGAACTATAAATAGTGCTCGGCTATAGCTTTTACTTCACAAAGAGGAATGGTGGAGAGAATCTAAGCTCTTCCTCCTCTCTCACTTGTGCATGCTCATGGGGGAGAGGAAAGAGATTCGACTCTTCTCCTTCTCTCTCTAATGTGGGTTGCTGGCTAGTGAAATGACATGCCATAAAATCTTCTACAAGGCCATGGGATTGGGCATGCTTTGATACCAGTTTTTACATGTGAAGACCTTTGAAGGAACTGTCTACCCTCGTGTGAGCAACAACGATGAGACCTCTAAAACAAGTGCACACACTTGATGATTAAGGCCACGACCCTCTCCATGCAATCATCATTAAATAACCATCTATGAATTTGTGGAGCTCTCTCTCCACCCCTCGTTTCCCATCCACCTTTTCTACTAAAGGTGAGGTTCAGGAAGCAAGGCCCTCTAGCAACACATCCATAGAATAAGGTCTAGGACCTTAGTTTATAATTGATGCCTTTTTTGTTAATTTGGGTGTTGGTTAGTGTTTTGCCACCACCATCTTTTCTGACAATCAAAGCACATTGCAACTATGAGGAACCCTATGTTCCATGCTCACACAACATATTGAGGGGCACTATCATTATGTCAGGGAGAATCTCTCTGTGGACATATGAGTTTGGCTTATATGCCCACACATGATAATGTTGCAGTACTTTCACAAAGGCTTTGCCTAGGGAGAAGTTTGAAGCTTTTACCAAAGAGTTTGGTTTACTTTCTTTTGTGAATTGATTTCATTCCACATAGCTTGACAATTCCTTATATAGAGTGCAAGCTCCTTGTTCACTATATCACTTGCATGGGGGATTTGTCGACATATTTTGCCAGTGATGTATGTGAGCACAACTACGATCATCAGAGCACTTTTTCCACTCTTTAGGAGGCCCTCCCACTTGCATATACACCTATAACCTTAATAGGTTTCTTACACTCAGTGTGCTTCAAGATTCCTATTCTTCCTTGTTTGTTTCTTTGCGTGCTTCCATAGTCCTTGAACTCCAATAAATTTTGTAGATAAACTCCTGGTCCAAGGGAGACTCTTCTACTATACGATATGAATCAAAGATGGGAGTTCAAGGTTAAGATCTTTCTCCACATAGATATGAGGATGCCAACAAAGATCAAACGAATGGGAGGCCCCCTCATAGATAGGTCCCCCAACATCTTCTTTAGTTGCTAGTGGGCATGCAATCAGAGGTATAATCTCATTGATATGATTGTAAAGAAAGTATGCGATCTTGGTTCGTTTTACTTTGTTCGACACAAATTCTGGGAGCCACTTGAATAGACACATGGCTGATCTATTCAATTTCCATATACCGATATGGAAGACTTGGAAGGCCATATCTTTGGACTCAAAGACTAGCACCAAGTGATTGGCTATGAGGAATTGGCATTTTTTAACCACAAAGCCATGGAGAAACCATTCCCTCCACATCCAACACCTGATAGTCTAAATGGAAAGATAGGAACCTAAAAGCCATCCAATAAGACACATTTTTCTAAGCTCCTCTTGCCATTTCTCAATCTTTGGGTTTAGAAGGGTCACCATTGGAGGAACAACACCAAAGAGAAATGATTCCCCAATACCCTTATTAGAGGCGACAAGGCCAACATCTCTTTTAATAAGGAAGTCCATGGGCCCATAGTACCAAAAAGAAAGATAAATAGGGAGAGAGAAAAGACGAAAGGTGAAAAAGAAACCAAAAGACTAGCCAACCATACCCTAAAAGAGTGGTCACTTAAAAACCAAACAAACTCTCTCACACCTAACACGCAACCTCCCTAGGTTTGATCAAAACGAAGAGACCCCAAAAAATTCTCCCCCTCCACTAAATTTAGTCCTCGACTTTTGTTTTGAACCTTTTTTTTTCAAAAAAAAAAATCTAACTTTCTTCTTTATCTCTTGCTTATTACCCCCAAACGAAGGCTATTCTCTTTTATTAAAAAAGAAACCCAAAAGCACTAAGATTAAGGACCAAAAACCATGCCTACGAAATGGTACTCTTAAATGAACAACAACCAAAAAACTTAAAAGGAGGTTCAGCTGGTTGACACTCTCGTCTCTTGAGGCGGGAGCGAAGGTTCAACCCTTGCCAACAACAATTGACATGTATTGGACCATACATTATCTTTCAAACATAGTTTTCTTATCGTATTTGGGTCATCATCATTGTATCACCTTCAAGCCATCTCAAGTCATGCTTTGTGGGATATGGAGGGTCCCTTAGATACTATGTTTTTTCAATCAATTCAAGTAAGAGAGAATAAGCTTCAACTGAACATTCTTTTGAATTAAGAAAAAAAGGACTTAAAAGGCAAGGTAATTGGTTTTTTTAAAATCGGTACTTTAATGATGACTGGCTACAAAAAATTTTGAAAGCCCAAGCTAATGCACTCATAAGATCACCACGTATCTAGAATTTTGTTGAAGTAAAATTCTTAAGATCTGTCCATGTCCCATAGGTTGTTTGGTAAAGCTTTGACCTCTTAAGGCGGAGGTCTAAAGTTCAACTTATGAGCTGGACATGTAATGACTCTGACTAGTTTAAGCGAGTTGTAACCTAATCTAACGCATCCTTTGTGGGATACAGAGAGTGGTTCCGAGAGTACTATGCCCATTCACTTGTACAATTGTACTTTCAAAGTTAAATCCAGAAGAGTAGACACCTGTTGAACTTCTTAAAAAAAAATCCCAAAATCAGATAAATTCTACCATCAAATTACTATGTGCGCATATGTTTTCATTAATCTAATGTTAAATAAAATTGAATGAAAATTTTGATCATTCGATCAAATGTAAGTTAAAATCATATGAAAACTCTATCATTAAATGCACATAAATTCAGCAATCGTAAGTGTAACTTTATGATGAAATCCTCCAAAATTTCACCACCAATTTTTTTTGATGAGACATCTTTTTTTTTTTAAATGGAGGTTCGGTCGAGGCTTACTTTTCTAAGCTTTAACTTTGAAATTGCAACTGTACAAGGAAGGACATAGTAGCCATGGGACTCCCCTTATCCCACAAGAACAGGGGTTTACATAGCTGGGTTAGACTGCGATCACTACCGCAGGGCAAGACAAACGGTGACACATCAGTCAAAAGATACAACTTTCCATAATAACATGTCCCATACATGTTGTCGATGGAGGTTGGACCCTCGTCCTTGTCTCAAGAGGTGAAAAGCCCAATCACTCAAACAAGCGGCGGACTTCATGAGACATATCTCATGCACTTTTTTAATCAACCAATAAGTGAGCTCACATTACTCTCATCTCTAGGTGTCTAGGTGTCTAGAGGACATAGAGTTTTGCACACATGAGAGCGCAAGCATGTGTCGTCAAAATGTGAATAAAAATGTGGAGCGTCCGTGATATCGAGCACGTTGCCGCTCTGTTCTTTGCAGTATACGGGATTGACACACGAACCTTGCTGTGCCAATTACGTACACTTTTTCGATAGAGAAAGAGAGAGATCGATCTGGACAAGGGCCAGTGAGAACAGATCACAGATTCACAGAAGCTTGACGCTTTCACAAGGGCCAGTGAGAACAGATCACAGATTCACAGAAGCTTGACGCTTTCCTCCACAGAGCACAGGAATGGCCGCCTCGCGGCTCGGCCTGCGTGCGTCACATTGTGCACTAAGGGTGGTCTTCATTTTGCCCGCGCTTGTCGTCTTCTCTCTCGTGGCCGTGTCAGCGCAGGTGATCATCAGATCCGAGGTTTACCTATAGAAGGATATTCGCCTATATACAAAATAATTTTGTTGATACATTGCAGCTGGCACAAGAGGCTGGCGGAGCTTTCGAACATGTGGACAATATCGAGGAAAAATCATCCCTGCGGACTCAGGTGCAAAATCAGTCCATTCAGATCCGTTTCTTCTGTTTTAAAAATGCAATATCTTAATCACAGAGAACGAGATGAGATGTATTTCAAATAGAGATATTTTATTTTCTGGGCAGCTCATACATGATAGTATACACTCGGATTTTGTCAACAAAGAGGATGGAAGTGCACACAATGATCAGTGGCTGGTTGTCACCAACAACGATCTGGCAGGCTCAGGCGGCCTTTTTGATGCCCTCTTCACAAGCTTTTCGATGATTCTAGTCAGCGAGGTCCGAATTTTAACGTTTCTTCAAAATTTTCGCTTACCAGTGTGCATGGATCGAGGGGACTGAAGTTCGTCACAGTAGAATATACTTTATATAAACGTCAGATACATTTTTATTTGTTTATTTTTTTATAATAAAATGTAACACCAGTTATTTCAGGGGACTACAGACTCATTAAAGTACCCTGTTTTTGATTAAAAACTCAGAAATTTGTACGTCTGTAGCATTAGAAAATATATTTGGATTCAATACTACAAGATTTGTGCAGATTGGCGATGAGACGTTTATTATTGCAGCTTTGTTGGCAATGCGCCATCCTCGCTCGACTGTGCTATCTGGGGCTCTAAGTGCTCTTATCATAATGACTGTAAGTGCTGGGGGCTCTCATAATACTTCAATCGGCATTATTGTAATGAACTAATGTCCGTGGCAATCACGCAGGTACTTTCTACTGGACTTGGGAGAATTGTGCCAAATTTGATATCGAGAAAGCATACAAACAATGCAGCCACTGGTGAGTCATATATTATTGGCGGTAAGCTTTTATCTTTTGAATTTACCAACAGCTTCAAGAAAAATGTAAAACTGATCGTTTTCCTTTATAAAATGGACAATTAGATCCCTTTTTCTTTGGCTTTTGAGACAGTTTGCTCATTAGGTACGACGATATCTTATTTATGCAGTATTGTACACATTTTTTGGGCTAAGGCTACTTTATATTGCTTGGCGTTCAAATTCAAAGAGTGGACAACAGAAGGAGCTTGAGGAGGTGTTTTCTATTTCTCAGTATAACTCAATTCTGAATGATTACACTTAGATATGGATATGCCATATTATTATCTTGCACTCAGACGATCATTTGTTTTCAGCCTTCACATGCGCTTAGCGATCTTCGTGCCTATGAATTTAGCAAAGTTTCTGCCTAAAGGAGGACCTTATATTTTTTACAATCCTTTAGTCAATCGATGTTTTCAAATGCATTATTTGCTTTCAGGTTGAAGAAAAGCTTGATGGAGCCCCTCAAGGGAAGACAGTATGGAGGAGAATCTTATCTCGATTCCTTACCCAAATTTTTTTGGAGGTATTCCTGAGGTTAACTGATATATGTTATTTAAATAATGCTTATGTGCATGGTGTATTACGTTCTTAATCAGGGGTACTTGATTTTTCATCATCTAAGAATAGCCATGTCTTTCAAATAAGTTGAAAAAGTTTGTAGCTCCCTCCTCAAATATCATCAAAATAAGTGAAATTGCACAATAGGAAATTGAGAAAGGAGATGAAAGGAAAGAAGAGAAAAAGGAAGAAGGGGAAGAGACTGGATATTAACAGAAGAAAAAGGAAGAAGGGGAAGAGACTAGATAGTGAAAGAAGAAAAAGGAGTAGAATGAAAATCCTCAAACAAGATCAATACATCAACTATTAATAAAATCAATCCTAAACTATTGTATATTAATATGTATACCTATTATATGCTAAATAAACTCATTTACTTTTTAAATTGAAAGAGCAAAATGTAGAAAGTTGTTGGGTGCCTTATGCTTCTCGAGGTGGAGTGTGCCATAGAGAATGAAGATGAAAAAATTCCATGCACAAATTTTTGACAAAGAGAGCGGTTGTTTTTATGGTTTCCTATTATCTCGAAGATCGAGTTTAAGTTTGGGACATTGGAGTTTTGATACTCTTGGCGTTTTGCAAGGTTGCATTGGTTCGCGTACCGAAAATTCCGGTACCATGATCCAGTTCGGTTCGGTTCCATGCGAACCTTACATCCGGTTTGTCCAATTTTTTTGTATTGTTCAAATGATTGTTTTTTCATACTCTACCCAAACAGTTGCCAATTTAGAATGTACATACGTATACATGTATACATACATAGTGCGCGCACACATTTATATATGCATATAGATGTGTGTGTATATGTACATATACAATTTTTACATCTATATACAAACCCAAACATACGTTACGAACCTTACCTTGGAGGTAAGATTCAGTTCATGTACCTTACCCATATCGAACCTTAGAAACCTTACAAACCTAACCACCTTAGCCTTTTGATACTCTTTGACATGGTTTCAAATTTCAATATGGGATCTATTAAAACAATTTCAGCAGCCAAAGAGGGCATAAAATTAAGCATAATGCACTTAATTTTGGCCACATACGAATCCAAAACTTAAAAGTACGAAAGATATACTTGCAAAGCTTTCACATGGACCTAGATGAAGAGTCCATTAAGTCCTTTGCAGATTTTTACAACAAACTCCTACTTAAAGGAGTCCTAGCTACACAATTTGTAATGTTTGTAAGAATAAATGTAAATGTAGTGCATCAAGTGGGCCATTTGTAGAAGTGTTATTGATGAGAACTTTTCTTGGCCGATCAGTTCATATTGATATCAAGTACCTCTAGTAAAATGACTCTCCTCCTCTTTTGTGATTGCATGGAACTTAGCATCTTAGTGAGAACTATTGCACACACTATCTCAATGGGTGTCTTGCAAGTTGATGAGTAATCCAAACCTCATTGCATAGGCATGCTAACCATAGGACTCCTTGGAAGTTCCAAAATAATTGGAATATACTTAGCATGAGTAGTTGATAATGCAATCGATTCATGAATTCTAGAGCACCTAGAATCTCCTAGATATAACATTAGCCAATTTGTAAATATACCTACTTTTAAATTTGCACTATCAATCAGTGTTGCATCGCAACGCGTTGCGAACGGTTCGCAACTTCGCAACCGCAACTTCGCAACCGCAACTTCGCAACGTTGCGACGTTCGCAACGCGTTGCTTTGCATGCATATTTTTTTTGTAATCCAAAACTATATTGTCCTTAGGAGGGATAAGAAACTATTCAAAATTTGGTCAAAAATGTATGATAAATGAAATAAAAAAACATGGATAATGAGGAAGACATAAAAAGCTATAAAAGTGCATACATTTATTTATGTATGATTTTCTTTATAGGCCTTATCACCTTGAGCTAGCCAAATATTTTGGATTTTCCATATTCTTGATCTCCTTATGCAATTACAGAGCTTAGACTAAATTTTCATGCATGGCCTTGGCCCTTCAAAGCCAAGGGTAGTCTTCTATGATGATTGATCTCACTACTTAGCACGGACATCACTTGTGAATATTGAATTGTGAATATTGAATTGTGCAGGGACTAATCTAGACTCAATAATCTATACTATAATGTCCATGTCTATCATATACTATACTATGTAGGTATGTTTGTATGTATATAATTACAAATGTGCATGTGTATGTATGTAATATGCAAGTATGTATGTATCTACTTGTATGTATGTATGTATGTATGTATGTATGTATGTATGTATGTATGTATGTATGTATGTAATATGTATGTATGTATGCATGCATGCATGCAAGCATTTATGTATGCATGCATGCAACCATGTATGTATGCATGCATGCATGTATGTATGCATCTACATATGTAATATGTATGAATATATGTATGCATGTGTAGTATACATACTACATGTCGCATATCTACTTTTAGTTCATTATATATATATATGTGTGTATATTTATTTATATGTTTAAAAGCATGCATTTCATCATATCTTAGCTATAGGATGCATAGACTACCAAAATATTAACAAAAAAACCAAAAAAAAAAAACACGTTCGCAACGTTTTAGCAACGTCTAGGCCCAAACGTTGCTATGTTGCTAACGCGTTAGCAACACGTTGCCTTCGACGTTGCTAAAACGTTGCTAACAACTATGCTATCAATGTAGCTTGCCATATCAAAGATACACCAATCTAATGTTAATGGATGCTTCTCATGATGTATGCATTTCCATGGGCTGCTTTTGTGTATCTCAAGATGGATTTTTTAACATTCTAATGTGCTATACTAGGATTGTGTTGTTGATATATTTAGGTAGTGATGTGTGTGAATACACTAGGGTGGTCGGGGCACTCTTTTCCCTCTTTATGAGGGTTTTTTCCCCGACTTGTATATTTTCCTAGAACCCTAAAGGGTTACTTATCTTTGTACATTCTCTTGGTAATACATTTAGTATTGTGTATTGTGCTCCAAGCTTCTTCTTCTTCCTTGTGCTGTTTGCATGCTTCTACAGACCTCAAACTCCGACAATTGGTATCACATGTCGTCGCTTCATCTAGGGCGCCGTCGACCCCCCCCCCCCCCCCGGTCATAGTCTTAAAATGGCACGAAATTTGGTGAGCATACTTAGGGTGATTAGGAGTTCAAAACAGCTTCGCCATTTGTTGTCGAAATCATTATTTGGTCTCATTTTGGCCTTCAAATGCAATATCATAGCGCTTGTGCAGGCAATTTTGCCTTTTTGTTCCAAAGATATATATAGGTTTTGGTTTGCCCGTATAAGCATCTCGAAGTCTACCACAGGTTTAGTAGAACTCAACAAGGTAGTTTTGTTCAACTTTTTGAGATACAATCATTTTTCTGCATCAGGGTATTTTAGTCAGTGGCCATGGCCGAAAGCAGTGATGTATTCCATATGTTGGCTATTGAGGATAAGTTGATGGTACCAATTACCCATTATGGGCTTATAAGATGCATCATGTATTGGTTGCAAAAGGATTGTGGAATATTGTGCAGGGTGTTGAAAAACGTCCTAGTACACCTGCAAACACAGTTGCTGAAGGTGATGTAGATGGCATTGAAGATGGTGATATTCTTTAGGTTCTTGTTCGTGCTGAGGTTCTTGCTGCACCTACTATAGAGCAACTTCGTTGGGATGGCAAAAATGCTCAGGCACATGCATTGATAGCCTTGTCTGTCAATGTCAAACGTGCCATTATTCCTCACATTCGCTTTTGCAGAACAACAAAGGATGCTAGGGATACAATTACCACTTTATACCAGGCAAGGAATGAAGCTCGTGTTGCTTACCTTCGAAAACAGTTGGAGAGTGAGCACATGAATGAAGGAGATTCCATGGATAGTTTCTTGCCAAAGATCAAAGATTTGAAGAAGTTGATTTCTGGTGCTGACGAAGTCTTGCCTGAAAGTTCACTTGTGGAGACTGTTTTGAATGGTCTTCAAGATTCATATTAGAGTTTTGCTTCTACTCTTCGCTTGATGATGAAAGGCAATCGAATGCCTTAACATTTGAGGAGTTAGTCTCGGTTTTGTTGCAGGGAGATCAATCTAGGCAGAATAGGTCCATTATGCGTGTTGCATATCAAGCTTTCTTGGCTAGTTAGAAGGGCAAAGGTAAATGGAGCTCATCTATTAGTAAGCAAAAATCTGCGAATTTTGCATAATCAAAGAAGGATGACAGAGACGAGAAGAAAACAGAAAAGGAGAAATTGTTTTGCAAATACTATAAAGGAAATGATTATGTCATAAAGAGTTGTCCAAAATTGGTTGCAAAAGAGACTGGGATGGTTGTTGTAGAGGCCACTACACCCAAAACAAAGCCTGCTAATCTTGTGCCGAATGAAGATTGGACATTTACTACAGTTTGGAGTTATGACCCATCTTCTCATGAACAATGTATGTCTGTAGTAGACTCAAATGTTTGGTACTTTGATAGTGGGGAAACCAAACATATTACATTGCAGCGTAGTTTCTTCACTTCACTCGAGCGTGCCCCTATAGGGAATATTGTCACATGCGCCAACAACTCCTCTTATTCTTTCATGGGAGTTGGTAAGATCATTCTGATTACTGCGGATGGTAATTCTTTTACATTGTTGGATTCTTTATTTGTGCCAAGGATCAAGAAAAATATGTGATCAGTTTCTGCATTAGGTAAGATCTTCTTGGTTGTGAAATTTGTTGATGACATATGTATAGTTCATGATCTGTCAAATGGAGATGTCATTATTGTTTCTTGCATTTTATGTCGTGGGCTATATAAGCTCATAGATTATGCAAAATCTATGAATGATTCAACATGTGCAGTTCAAGATTCTCATGCTATGTTAGATGCAAAGCTTTGGCATGGACTCTTTGGTCATCTGAATTTTTGCTAGTTTGCTACGCCTACAAAAATCTGAAATGGTGTCCTCTTTGCCCAAACTTGAGGAAACTGGTAAACATGTCTTTGAAGGTTGTATTTTGGGCAAAATGCAATGTTCCTCCATACGAGGCTTGGCATGGTTGCAAGTCATCTATTGCTCATATGCCTGTCTTTGGTTGTCTTGCATATGCATCAGTGTCTTTGGTTGTCTTTGGCATATGCATCAGTGCCTCAACAATGCAAGAAATTGGATAATAAAGCAGTGAAATGTATTTTTGTTGGGTAGAGTTCTGAAAGCAAAGGTTATTGTATGTAATATCCACAAACAAAACGCAAAGGCTATCGTTTGTATCATCCACGGGCAAAACTCATTTTGGTTAGCTCTGATGTTGTTTTAACTTTTTGTGGAAGATGCTATTCAGCCATTACTTTCATGTACTAAGGAGACATAAGTTAGCTCCAAAGATATGTATGATACTTTGCTTCCTCTTTTTATAGGTGGACAGTGAGATTTTTACATGATGCACTTGTTGATGAGAGAATTGATATAGAGGAGGCAAAAACTATGCTTAAATGGTTGATGAAGACTTTGCGAGATAGCAAATTAGATGCACTTCTGTCATATTGTACTCATTCATGCTTTTGATGAAACACAAAATTCTGCAAATTGGATGGTTGCTGAAGCGTAAGCCTGATGGAAAGGGTTATGCTCAAGAAAGAGGCATTGATTTCGATGAGACCTTTGCTCCTACATGCTGAATGACTACTGTTCGTAGCATCTGTGCACTTGCAGCTCATCATGGTTGGAATGTACATCAGTTGGACATTAAAACTTCATTTCTGAATGGTGACTTGCATGAAGAAGTGTATGTTTTTCAGCCCCTTGGTTTTGTGCAGAATAGGCATGAAAACAAAGTGTGGAGGTTGAAAAAGGCATTATATGGTTTGAAGCAAGCACAACGTGCTTGGTATGAAAAGATATATGCCTATATGATTGCACATGGTTTTGAGAATAGTCCACTTGAGAGCACCTTATATATTAAGCGTGCAAATTATGTGCTTATGATCATTGTTGTCTATGTTGATGACATGCTTCTCATTGGTCCTCATGAGAAGCATATTGCTGATAGTCTTTTGAGATGTCAGGTTTGGGGCTTTTGCATCATTATTTGGGCATTCAGTTTATGCAAGTTGATTGCAGAATAGTTTTGTGTCAAACAAAATATATTGACACATTATTGCAGTGTTTTGGTCATGAAAACTACAAACCTATTGCCACTTCTATGGAGGCATGTTTGCGATTGAGTCTTCATGGTGCTGGAGATGCATTTGATGCTTTTCTCTATCAGCACACTGTTGGATGCTTGATTTACTCATGCATTACTCGGCTAGATATTCATTTTGCCTTCTCATAAATGAGAAGGTTTATGCATTGCCCAGGTGTCAAGCATTGGCAGGCGGATAAGCGCATCTTTCGCTACTTGAGTGGTACCCGTCTACTTGGATTGTTTTATCCCAAGGGGGGATCACTACCGCAAGATTTACATGCTTTTTCTGACTTTGACGGGGTTGGTTGCTACGACACTCGTGTGTCCACTGATGGTTTGTACTCCATGTTTGGTCACAACAACTGTTGAGTGTGTGTGGCTCATACGTCTTATGGCTGATTTGGGTGTTGGTCAATCTTTTGCCACCACCATCTTCACTAATAGTCAGAGCATATTGGCAGTTGCGAGGAACCATGTCTTCCATGCTTTCACTAACTAATGAAAGAGGCCGCGGAGAGCTACGTCGTGGTGTGCTCGGTTGCTCCAAACACCAAGGGAGTGGGCTGCTGCGTGAGGAGAGAGAAAGTAGAGAGAGAAACCTGCGCAGAAATTTGGAGAAGAAGATGGAGAAGCTGAAGTTGAAGAAGTCCCAATCAAGTTATGAGAGATTTGGGACCAAGTCTTATTGATAAGTGACTTTTAGGTCATTTGGGCATGTTCACACATGGCCAATGACCAAAAGTCATAAAAATAATGTAAATGCCTATAACTCCCCAATTTGGGGTCCAAAAAATACAACAAAAATATGTCTGGAAAGCTCTCGAAGAGAGCTTTCACATGGAAGGGTCAAAATATACAAAAGGAGAGTCCTTGGGGCCTTTATCCCCAACAACCTCCCACTTAAAGGACCAAGGAGACTCCTTTAAGCTAAGTAACTCCCACTGATGTTGTGCCTTGGGTAGACACTTCGTGAGAGCATCTGCAGGATTCTGTGAAGTATTGACCTTGATCAAAGTGATCAGGCCATCCTCTAACACCTCTCTGATGAAGTGATATCTCACATCAATATGCTTTGTGCGAGCATGAAACATGGCATTCTTTGCCAAACATATGGCACTCTGGCTATCGCATCCAAGAAGAGGTGCCTTTTCAAGCATCCCAAACTCACTGCAGAGCCGAGCTAACCAAATGGCTTCTTTGGAAGCCTCTGTGGCTGAAATATATTCAGCCTCTGTAGTAGATAGTGCAACTATCCTCTGAAGTCTAGAGCACCATGAAATAGCTCCACCTGCAAGGATGTATACATAGCCACTTGTGGACTTGCGTGTGTCCACATCACCTGCCATGTCTGAATCACAAAATCCTTTTAACTCCAATGGACCCTTTCCATAACATAAGCATTTACTTTTGGTCCCTTTCAAATATCTCAAGATAGATTTGACTGCCTCCCAATGAGCTCTATCAGGATTAGCCATGAACCTGCTAACAACTCCCACTGCAGGAGCAATGTCTGGCCGAGTGGCAACCATAGCATACATAAGTGAACCACAAGCTGATGCATATGGAACACTCTTCATGTAACTGGCTGCATCATCATTTTTGGGACAATCATCCTTGGAAAGCTTAACATGTGGCTGCAATGGCACTCGAAGAGGCTTAGCATCAGCCACATTAAATCTGTCCAGCACTTTTTCAATGTACTTTTCTTGGGATACCTGCAAAGTATGCTGCTGTCTGTCCCTTTTTATACGCATACCAAGAATATGCTCAGCTTCCCCAAGGTCTTTCATTGAGAATGCAGAGTTCAGCTGCTGTTTTAGAGCATTCAGAGTGCTCTTTTTCTTCCCAGCCAGCAGCATATCATCTACATACAGTACAAGAATAATTGGGCTGCCATCGTCATCCTTTTTCGTGTACAAACAATGATCTGCATGGCTTCTTTTAAACCCATGTTTGAGCATAAATGCATCAAACTTCTTATACCATTGTCTGGGGGCCTGTTTCAGCCCATACAAGCTCCTTTTCAGTTTGCATACCAGATGCTCTTTTCCAGGAATGGCATATCCTTCTGGCTGTTTCATGTACAGCTCTTCATCTAAATCACCATGCAAAAAGGCTGTTTTAACATCCATTTGGAATAATTCCAAATCCAAGGCAGCTGTGAGAGCAAACAACACACGTAAAGTGGTCATTTTCACCACTGGAGAGAACACTTCTTGGAAATCAATGCCCTCTTTTTGAGCATATCCCTTAGCAACCAGCCTTGCCTTATACTTGGGTTTGCCATCAAAAGTTTTGATTTTGTACACCCACTTGTTTGGAATGGCTTTCCTTCCTTTGGGTAACTCAACCAAATCCCAAGTATCATTTGCATGCAAGGCCTTTATCTCTTCCTGCATGGCTAACTCCCACTTCTTCTTGTGCTCACATAGCTTTGCCTCTTTATAAGTAAGAGGCTCACCCTCATCTGATAACATAATATAATGTATAGAGGGATCATATCTATTCACTCGCCTCCTAGGACGTATAGATCTTCTTACCCAATGATCAACATTACCAGGCAATGGATCTACATCAGGAGGTACATTAACTTCTTCATAGTTAACAGGCATAATATAATGTATAGAGGGATCATATCTATTCACTCGCCTCCTAGGACGTATAGATCTTCTTACCCAATGATCAACATTACCAGGCAATGGATCTACATCAGGAGGTACATTAACTTCTTCATAGTTAACAGGCTGCTGTACATCATTTCCAGCCCTGTTTTCAGCATGAATAGGTGGCTGCATATGCCTTTCAGGAGCATCATTTTGCTGTCCAGCATCATCTGGCTCAATAACCACGGGCTCATTGTCATTTCCAGCCATATGTGGTGCATCCCGAGGGTCCATATCAGATTTAACTGGTGGCTGTACATGCTGAAATTTGACTCTTTTATGGTCATCTTTAGAGGCACAATTGTTTTTGAGCAGCCTTGCCTCATTAAATACAACATCTCGGCTGCGTATTACCTTCTTGAGTTGAGGTAGCCAAATCCTGTAGCCCATTTCACCTTCATCTCCATAACCCATGAAGATTCCTTTCATGGACTTTGCATCTAACTTGCTTCTCAACTCAGGCCTTATATGCACAAAAGCATCGCAACCAAAGATGCGTAGGTGGTCATATGAAGCTGGTTTGCCAGACCAAACCTCTTCTGGAATGCCACCTTTTAAGGACATATGAGGGGATCGATTGCAAACATGAACTGCAGTTTTCAAAGCCTCTCCCCAAAATCCATGAGGGAGATTAGCTGTGGACAGCATGCATCTCACCCTCTCACATAAAGTCCTATTATACCTTTCAGCCACACCGTTGGAAGAGGGGCTGTATGGGACTGTTAGCTCCCTCTTAATACCAAGATTTTCACAAAATCTATTGAATTCAGCACTTGTAAACTCACCCCCATTATCTGTACGTAAGCATTTCAGCTTTCTACCTGTTTGAGTGGTCACAAATGCATGAAATTTCTTAAATGCAGCAAAGGCTTCATCTTTAGATTTTAACAAATATACCCAAAGCTTCCTAGAGTAATCATCTACAAAAGAAACAAAGTAAAGAGCACCCCCCATAGATTTTGTGGGCATGCTACAAACATCAGAATGAACAAGATCAAGCACATTAGACTTACGAGAGACACCAGAGTAGTAAGAATTCTTTACTTGCTTACCGTATTGGCATTCATTACAAAAATCAAGTTTTGAGCCTTTAGCATCAAACTTGTCCAAATTACATAGTTTATCAAGACCTTTTTGACTCATGTGACCAAGCCTTTTATGCCATAATTCCATATGTGAATGGATTTCAGCCAAAGCAATAAACTTGCCCAGCAAGGCTTTACCATGCAAGCAATAAAGAGTCCCTTTCTTTGTACCTTTAACAATCAGCCTAGAGCCTTTGATAAGCTTCCATGACCCCTTCTCAAAGAGGGTACTATATCCATGCATATCCATTTGCCCAACAGACAATAAGCTTTTCTTGATGCTTGGTACATACCTTACATCATGCAAAACCAGCTCATTGGTACCATCCACTGTGAGATGAACTGTGCCAATACCTTCAATTGAACAAGCATGGTTATTTCCAAGATATACATGTCCATGGCTGCCTGCATGAAAGGTAGTGAAACACTCCTTAATAGGAGTTACATGAAACGATGCACCTGAATCTACAATCCATGTTTGTGACAAAGCATCATTCACAGTAAGCAAGGCATCAATCAAATCCCTCTTTGTGATTTGCATATCTTGTGCATGAATATTAATAGAAGGATCAATAACTTCAGCATGCTCTGCTTCCATAGTAGCACAAAGTATATCTTCTGCATCTGATAGCTCCTCAATGATGACACTAGAGGCCACATTGGCCTTCTCTTTGTCTTTGTCCTTTGAGGTATCATGTGCTTCATTCTTGGTGTCCTTTTTCTTCCTGTCACCTGTGTTCTTCTTTCTTTCTAGTTCAGCTTTATAGAATCTGCAATCAGGCTTCTTGTGACCTTTCCTACCACATTGATAACAAGTCACTTCAGCCTTGCCTTTGCTTTTGCTCCTGTTCTTCTGTACATTTCCACTTTTCTTTTCTGTTCTTCCTCTAGCCACATTGGCTGAACCACTACCCTCTCCACTAGCTTTCCTCCTGATTTCCTCATTCAAAATAGAACCCCTTACACCATCAAAGGTAAGACTGGGGCTATTCGAAAGTGAAACAACCAATGTTTCTCACGAATCAGGTAAGGTCATCAACAAGAAGATGGCCTTAAGCTTATCATCAAATGGAGGTAATCCAGAGTCTTGCAATTGTGAAAGAGTACCTGTAAACAAAGATAAGTGCTCAGCCGCACTTTTTGACTCATCAAGTTGCATACACACTAGCTTACGCATAAGATGCACTTGATTTACAGGCGTGGTATTTTCATAAGTGGCTTTCAGCTTCTCCCATATCTCAAAAGCAGTTGTAAGGCCTTTCAAATCCACTAAGATTTCATCTGATACAGTCATCTTGATGTAAGTGATGGCCTTCTTGTTTAGGTTCATCCATGCTGCATCTGTCATATCTTCAGGCTTGACTTCCTCAAGAGCCCCTTCACAATCTTTAAGAAAGAGGATGCCCAACATTCTCTCTTTCCACAAATCGAAACCATTACCTTCAAATCTCTTGATCTCAAACAAGCTTTTGACATCAGAGGAGGTAGAGGCCATGTTTGCACACTAAGAGCTTCAAAATTTCACCAAAAAGGTAAAATTCACATGCTGTCCTGTGCGCAATTACCTTAGGAGATTATAGCAGAGAAATTAAGCCCAAAAACTGTTCAAAACTTGCAAAAAACAATTTCTGAAATTTTCTGCAGAAAATTTCAGAAAATTCCAGCAAGCTGTAATTGCATCAAAAACAACAAATTTGTTGTTTTTCAACCACAAAAGGCATACATAGATGTAAAACCAAGGCAATGGGTGCTTGTTTTCACAAAAGCCCCAATTTTTGCAGCAATATGACCTGTAAAATCAGAGAAATGACCTACTGTAATAAGTTTCCAGCAAGTATGCACTTCCTCAATCTTTGTGCATGTCCTCCCACTTGAAAAATGAGAGAATTTCTGCCACAAAAGACCTGTAGATGAAAAAATCAGCAATGTGGATGCTGAAAAAGACCTGTGGGGATACAAAAAGAAGAATAGAAGAGATTCTTCGCGATGAAACTCTCTAAAAAGCACAAAATTTGCTTCAGCTTTGCTCCGGGCTGAAGTAATCCTCCAAAAACAGCCCTTTTATCGCGAAAAAAGAAGGTTTTCGCGATGAAATTCTCCCAAATGCAAGAAAACACCTTAAGCTCAACATAGGCTGAAGTAGAAAAACAGTTTGAGCAACTTTGTCGCGATGGAACAGCTCAACGCTCTGATACCAGTTGAAAAAGGCCGCGGAGAGCTACGTCGTGGTGTGCTCGGTTGCTCCAAACACCAAGGGAGTGGGCTGCTGCGTGAGGAGAGAGAAAGTAGAGAGAGAAACCTGCGCAGAAATTTGGAGAAGAAGATGGAGAAGCTGAAGTTGAAGAAGTCCCAATCAAGTTACGAGAGATTTGGGACCAAGTCTTATTGATAAGTGACTTTTAGGTCATTTGGGCATGTTCACACATGGTCAATGACCAAAAGTCATAAAAATAATGTAAATGCCTATAACTCCCCAATTTGGGGTCCAAAAAATACAACAAAAATATGTCTGGAAAGCTCTCGAAGAGAACTTTCACATGGAAGGGTCAAAATATACAAAAGGAGAGTCCTTGGGGCCTTTATCCCCAACAACTAAGCACATCGAGGTGCACTGTCATCATAGTTGCTATTCGTACCAGTACGAACCCTTTCGTACGTATTTTTCGTACCGTACGTACTAGTACGTATTCGTACCAATTCGTACCAAAAAAGTGCATGTGTTTTATTTTCCATTTTAACTAGAATTTATGAAGGAAATACATTGGTTTTTCATCTATACTAGTTGGAGAACAATTATCTTTATGCATAGATACAATATTATGCATATTCATGGCAAATAATACTCTTTATAGATGTATACTCCCTTATACATTTATTGTCACCGTACCTTATGAACGTACGAATATCGTACGAGCAGCCCAAAATCTTAAGGTACGTACGTAGTACCGTACTAATACGTACCGTACAAATCGTACGGATCGTAGCTTACTAACTATGACTGTCATTATGTCAGGGAGAGGTAGTCAGAGTGCATTGGTAGTTGCGAGGAACCTTGTGTTCCATGCTCGCACTAACTAAGCACATCGAGGTGCACTGTCATTATGTCAGGGAGAGAGGTTCTGTGCTTGAGAGATCAGTTTGGTATATGTTCCCACACAGGAGAACATTGCATACCTTTTCACAAAGGCTCTGCCTAGGGAGAAGTTTAAAGCTGTCAGCAAAGCTTTGGACTTACTTCCTTTTGTGGATTGATTCCC